>SNQJ01S0106334.1:38535-68436 GCA_010110895.2 Picea sitchensis | reverse complement strand
AGCAAGCAAGCTTGCACATAAAGTTTCATTATTGCTTTATTCTCGGGCAGGGATACTTCTTGGTTACTACTTCCGGTTATCTTTATTGGCTATAAACCGGACTTTCTGATCAGGTGGTGACTTGTGAGGGGGATTATTATCACTTAGCCTTTCTAAGCCCTTTTTGCCTTCTCAAAACCCCAGGTCACCGAGGACGTCTCCCGTGGGCCTTACCTCCCTAAATAGAAAGAACCATCCCATCAAGGTGACAGTGGGTGGGATTGGTTCAGTTACGCGAGTTTGACCTCTTTTCATCAATCCATTATCCTAACTACAAACTGTGCGATAACATTGTGGCGCTATTGTCGGGGAACACCGAGTCAAATTGTCCTCAAGATGACACTTTTCGGTAAGCATTGCCTCTAGAGTCTTTATCTTACAAGCTTACCTGGCGAGTCCACTTAGGGTGTTTTCCCTTATCTTTTGATAGTCTCAAGAAAATTATCTAGTGAATCCACTGATGACGAAGCCAACTATGACCTCACAATGGGACCCGAGAAACTGCAAGCCTTTAGACATGAGTAAAATCCCGATATACCCAAGACAAATGCCCCCAAAGTATGAGAAATGGCTCCCTAGATTCACTGGTATTGATGGGGAAAGAACTGACTATCACGTGAGTAATTTTGGGGCTTTCTTTCAGCACCACCCTATCAGTGATAATGCTGAGGACTTGGTAATGAAACTCTGCTCTCCCACTCTGCACGGAAATGCTAAAAGATGGTATGATAATCTTCCATCCTCTAGCATCACATCTATGAACCAATTAGAAGAAACCTTTCTCATGAGTTGGGGCATGAAATTGGAAGATATCCAATTATTACTCAAAGGACTCGAATATGTAAGACAAACAGAGGAGGAGACTGTCAGGGCTTTCGGGGTTAGGTCTCAAAAGTTACTACACCAGATTCCTGGAAGCCATTGTCTCGAAGACAAGTACCTCTTATATCTCTTTACCAATACACTCATGGGGCATTTTAGCATCCTCCTCAATAAAAAGGGTCCAAAAACACTTACATAAGCTTATAACATGGCCATAAAAATTGAGGCAAATATCTCCTCGTTCAGGAAGGGACATCCGTGTACCCCGGATGCCTTTAGTTTGGATAGATTACTTTCCCTTGAGATCTTTACTAAAATTCACAAGAAAGAAGAGAACAAGTTATCAATGAGCTGAATGAAGACATAGTTGAGGAGCTGGAACCTAAGAAAAATGATGACGTATCAACCTTCTCTACTCCCTCTGATGAAGTCGTCCATGAACCTTTTCCTCCTGCACCACAAAGGGACGATGAGGTTAGTTGCTTTCCTTTTCAGGATTTCGATGACACCTTGTTCCAAGATTCAAAAAATCAAGGAGAAATGAAATCCTTTAATGAAGAGAATATTCCTTGTTGTACAATTGAAGACAAAGGGGAAGTTCATGAGGATGAAACAATAACGCATGTTGAAGACACCCAAGTTCTCAAAGATCCTGCACAAAAACAAACAGTAAGTTACCATCCTCCCCAAGATTTTGATGATGCTCTACTTTATGATGGGGGAGATAAGGAGGAAAGAAATGAGTCCTTGAATCCTGCATGTTATGATAGAGATAGTGACATCGTTGATAACATTGATGAGTTCATACATGTTGGGGGACGTAAGTAGGATGTAGTTGGTTATGATATGGATCCCATCTATGACATTGAGAGTCATTTCCATGTGTTGCCTTTGCAATTATCACAACAGATTACTCTTGACCAGTGGCAACAAGGAGATGCAATTTTTACCCATGCTTTTCAAACACCCAAGGATGACTTAGTACTGTGTTTTCCTGATGGTTTTCAGTCTTACCTTGAGGTTTTTGATGAGTACTTCTCTGAGCAATTTGATTCTTTCCATGAATATGATTATCAACCACCGTTGTGCTCAGGTCTTGATAGGAGTAAGGACCTTCTTTTCTTAAAGAAGGATCCTTGTGATAACTTTCCTAGCCCACTTCCGATTACTTTGCTTTGTTGTGTCTCTAGAGGTGTAGTTGGTGAGTATGTTTTTGATGTTGAGTTTCACCTAGGGCAAACCCTAGAGTCCAAGTGTTGGTTGAATTTTACAAGTTTAAGTCTATCATCTCAATGTTTCAACATTCCCTTGAGAATTTTCCATTCGTCTACTAGATCCTCGTCGATTAAATATCCAGAATTAATTAATTAAACTCCCAACCTTAGGAAAAATTAATTAATTAAAAAAAACCTACTTAGACTTGACTAAAAATTACAAACTTTGTGTGTTGTCTTACATTGTCATTTACAATATTCCTAAACACTGGCTACCTAAGAATAACTTCATTAGAACTCCTTTCACCACTTTGGAGGATTTATTGCTAGTGGGAGTGAAAAACTCAAGGGAGATTAACCCAACTGATTAGGCCACATTAACCTCCTGAGGACAAAAAACACTCGGTGAAAGGAACTATCCTAATGAAAAAATCCAAAGGCAACTGACGTAACCATGATCCATGTAGACCTATTAAAATATTAACCCACACCGTGGTGCGATAATCCTACTTACAAAACTGTGTGCTGGAGCAAAACAATGCCCTATAGAACCAATTAGTCTTCGACATGTTTGCATCTATTGATTCATGTCTTCATGGTACATGGAGTTGACCCGCTAGTTGAAGAGGCAGTCAACATCTGGCTCCACATAGGAACGTGTGTTCGATCTTCTCACATGGGACGAAGAGCATACGAGAATCCAGCATCTACAAAACGGTGCTCGCCAATATCCAACATAAGCATACATATATATCGAACGAATAAAAAAAATGCTAAAAACAAATCTACATAGTGAAATAACTAAAGTACAACATACATAATTACAAAATAAAACTATGATACAAAAATACATCTAAGTACATAATCACATAATAAATGAAAGAATACAAAACTGAAATAAAAGAGAAGGGTTAGAGATACGTTACAACCGTCCATGCACTAAATGGAATGAAGCCACAAGTTTCTGAAACATCATCTTCCAGGATGACTCAGAGAAGACCCCTTCCCAAGTTTTATTAACTTGGAATTTTTCGCGAGAAAGAACCAGCCAAGAATCATGTTCCTTCTTCCCTTCAACCAAACACTGGAATATGACAAGCCATGTAAAATATTAATACTTTGTTGCTCATGACTACCAAGGTGGAGGGCCAACCAATACTCATAATGATATGACATTGATAAACTAAAGTTGCCTTCCATTTTCCCATTATTCTGTACAAAGTCCTCTTTTAGTTGAGAGGTCAGAAATGAACATGTCAATGGAACCATTATACTATTTTCCTCAAGGTTGTCAAGGTTCTCTTTCAAAGAGATTGGTTCCATGGGAGGAGGGTGCGGACTTGAATTATCTAGATACTCAACAACTTCAAACTCAAATTCCTTTACTTCCTCCAAATAAATGACTGATTCATCCATGGAATCATCCGAAATTTCCTAATGAACTTCCTTATCTTTTTCACCGTCAAGCTCAAGTTCATGGGGGTCCATATATTCAACATAAGTCTCTGTGAAATCAACTTCCATGATTTCAAATTGATCTTTCATGGCCATAAATTGTTCATTCATGGCTTCACACTGTTCCGTATGGGCATATTGCATGTTCAAAATGATATTTTTAATCTCCTCAATGGGATCTGGTGGTGAATCAACCTCTATGTCTGAATTGATTGTTTCTATATCTGGAAGATTCTTCCTCTTCCATTTTTCCATAAAATCATCAATCAACTCATTGTAAATTTCAATCCGATTATCCCCAAATCTATCCAAAAGGGAAAACAGCAAGTCCTGTATGGTCTTGAACTCATTATCATCCAAATCATGAAACCAATCATAAGCCAATTCCTCACAAAGAGTCATGACAAACAATTTCATTAGAACATCCTCATAAATAGGCGGGTCACACCATTCATCAATACATCGACAAAATGCCCTAACATGAGCCTCAACATCCTTAAAATTATGATAGTCAGGAATGTTGTCAATAACATCTTCAGATATATCATGAGGGTAACCAACAATTCTTGAAAAATCAAGAGGATCATAAAAACCACCCATTTCTAACTAGATCATCTAGACAAAGGTCTAAAGAAAAGGATTGGGACCCAAGATTACTAAGGATCCAACAAGGAGGTAAACATGCTAGCTTCATCCAAAAACCTTTCCAAGTTCAAAGATGAAGCAAACAAGACGTGAGTTCCTTCTTGAAGAACACTTTGTCAATTTATTTTAAAGTGGAGTCGCCATATGACCAAGTTTATCAAACAAACAAGAGCATCAAACAAAGTGAAAAAAAGAAGGAAAACAAAAGTTAATTTATTAATTTGGAACAAGAGTTGGATATCAATGAGTGCTTCTTCCCCAAGGTTTTCAAGCAGCCCACAAGGATTGCTACTTGCAGTATACCTGACATATTTTTTCAATGGAGTCGCCACTTGGGAAAGAATCACACGAAATCAACCAATGCAAGTTCAAAGAATTTTTAGCTCTTAAAAAAAAAGCTAAGTCGTTTTGACCAAGGATAAATGACTTATCCCCGGCAACGGCGCCAAACATGTTGTCGTCGTTATACACACTTGAAGATGTGAACTAAGTCCTTCTCACTTAGTGTGTCCTCGCAGGCACAATGCCTAGGCTCAAATTCCATGCTGTCACTTTGACTTGAAACTCTTTCGTCTAGGCTAACTCCTAGGGAAGCCAAGGGGGGTAGACCCTAGTTACTAGATGATATTTACGATTAAATGTTCTAGGAGTTGGTTTTAATAAGTTAAAAGGTCAAGGGAAATCTAGCCTATGATGATAAGCAATAATGCAAGATGAAACAGTTAAGTATGACAGTCATGCCTTTTCCTAGGACAACTAAGAGTAGTGCCTAAGATTGGGCAAGGGGTCAACTAAGTTAAGGGGATGTTCATTACAAGATAATTACAAGTCACAAAGATTACAAAATTATAACAAGACAAATACAGATAGATACAAAAGAATATATGAGATATACAAGCTAAAGTAGATTAGCTATAAAATACACAGAAAGAAAGCCTAAGATATACAGATTAAGGCTAAGCTAGATACAATAGATACAAGATATTAACAAGTGCTTGAAATGTGTAGGAAAAGAATATATTCAAAGATGAAAAGTGTTCGACAACACAGGTATTCCAACAGAGGATGAACACCTTCAGTAACCACTCACATAACCAGATCAAAGATCAACACACCGATGTTTTCACGTGGTAAAACCCCTACGGGGAAACATCCACCGGTAAAACTCCCTACTGGAAACATCCACGGCCCTGCACCAACGCTACCACTTTGCGCAAAATTTTTATTAATGCAAAGAAAAAAAGATTACGTGAGGAGATTTTGGCAAGAGCCGCTTTCACAATGATCAGTCAGTGGAATGACCCTCCATGCTCTTTAAATAGAGATCATGGACCAATCGCAGCTACGTATCACTGGTTTAAGATCGAGATATATGAACCGGCTCAGATCACTTCATGCCTGAATGTTATCGCTCAGCTTGTAGGAAGGGTTTAAGTAGCTTGAAGACAAAGCCCAAACTATGTAATGAGCTTCCCACCCAATCGCCACCCTCGATGTGGGGAGCTCTTTATATTCAGGTGGCTAATCCCAAGGGAGACGCCCCTAGTAATTTTGGGGTTCTCAAGGAAAAGGATCAAGGCTATGTGGCTCAAAGGTTAAGGTAAGCTTTCCTTCACAGATTACTAAAATGGATAGTCGTAAAGAGAAGATAATCCACCGAAGGGCAATTCCATTTACAGACAAGGCAAAAGAAACTAAAATGTGCATACGGTGATTAGTACTTCAAAATATCAATGACTACCTTTAATACACATGAGCAATAAATAAATGCACTATCGGACCTAAGCTTCAACGATTGCAATTAAAGCTTATGTCTTACAATGTCACTTCTCAATGCTTCCATTCAATGTATAAAATCAATCCTTTTATTATATCACAATGCAATAAATGTGCTCATACATAATATTGTTGCGTCTCAATATTGTTTGTTGTTATGCATATGACAGCAGCCTTAATTTTATATCAGATTCAGAGATAATGAGTGAGACGTTGTGTCAACTAAGCATATGAAGATTATCAACAACTCAAAGCCTATCAGGGTGACAATATCACAAATCGCTTTAAGTTTTCAACAAAATGTTCGTAAATGCATGACGTCACCTTAGGTTAGGGCGAAGAAGCTAGACAACAAAGTGAATCGCTTTTCTTTTTTAGCCAATGAAATTCCTCAACACCTATATGTTTGTCAATGACGATCCAGCCGCAAGTTTAGACCAAAACAAGAAAGTCTCAAATAGGGTGGCAAGACGCCATCACTGGGCTTAGGTTAGTAACCGCTTAGGTTAGTTAGGGTCAAATTAAGTCGAGAAAGATTGTTTACAAAAAAACTCAACGCTTTGTGGATTAGACTAGTCCCCTGGGTTAATGGAGTCAAATAGAGAGAGAATTAAAGGGCTGGAAGGACTTCTAGTAAACCCAAGCGGACGGAAGGCGAATGAATGGTGCTGCAATGGTGTGGCCACCAAATCAAAACCCTAATGGGAGGAGTCTCATTCTGGTGTAGCTAAAGTTAGGCCTCATGCTCTTCCCTCTTCCTTAAGACTCTTTGGCAAAACGTTAGCTATAAAACATAAATCTATGTATGAAAAGTGTTGCTTGGGGACGCTGGCTTTTCAAAACCTTGTTATCGCAAACTTAGGTAAAATCAATTAGGCCTAGGAGTCTTCTTTCTTCAATTTATTATGTTTCAAACTAACTCAAGAAAAGAGGAACTATGTAGCAATGGCTAGGCTATAGTTCTTTCCTTTTAATCAAATGTATTAAACAAAGCTCCATCATGGGACATGGAAGCAATGACTCACTTGTGTGCTTCTGTTCTCTAGGGTTTCAATGATTGCCAAAATAATAACAATGCAATCATACATGTAAGATATTCTACCTACAACCATTCAATCAAGAAGTTTTGCATGCAAAATATACTTACAAATCAATGAAGAGCCAAATCAAACCCTAGTTGTAACACCTTCCAATGATAAAAACACCATATGCATGCCAAAGATAATCCTTCCAAATGTAGCGCCTCAATTCGATCCCCACAATGCGAAGATGCTCGTTCGTAGCGGGATTGATATCCATCGTTGATCTGTTGATCTAGCAAGATGAACGATCCTGAGGAATTGCAGGCTCACAACTTGCGCACGCTTTAATTTCCTTCCCGATCCCCGCAATGCGAAGATGTTCGTTCATAGCGGGATCGATATCCACCGTTGATCTGTTGATCTAGCAAGATCAACGATCCTGAGGGATTGCGGGCTCACAACTTGCTCACGCTTTAATTTCTTTCCCGATCCCCGCAATACCTCCCCATCGTCGATCTCTCTCCAATGAGATCTGATGGTCGTGACTTAATATTTGCTTGTTCTGACGACTGATCTTCCTCTCGCTCAGATCTTACGACTGAAAAAAAAAATCGCCCTATTTGCGGGCTCGTCATTTATGAGCTTAATTAAAGGCTCAAATCTGCTCCCGCGCCCAATCTTACGGCTGAAGTAGCTTCTCCTTTGTTGCTTCTACAAACTTCCTTATGAAGAAAGAATTTCACAAATCTTTCACGAATTCTTAAAATGCTCATGAATCTTTAATTGTTTCGTCCTTCTACACCTCTGCTTCCTCGCGCTTGTTGTCTCCAACGATCTTTTGAACATACTGCGGATTGCAAATTGCTCTCCAAGCTCTATGAAGAATCTTGCGTCTTGTGCTCTCATCTGCGAGACAATTAAGCTCTGCGCTCTTCTTCCTAGGACCGGGCTGCTCTCCAGTCACTTTGAAGAGGCTTACGTCCTACGCTCTAATGCCATGACAAAATGAGAAGCAAAGAAGATAATACAGAGAAGACGAAATTGGAAACAAGAATGAGCAGAGCGCAATTATTTAAGGGAAAAGAATTGAGCTAAATAAGCTTTAGCAAATCAAGAAACAATCGTATAGCTAGCCATGACAACTCGCAGTGTACAGTCACATACTGTTGAGGTTACAGATATAATTAACAACTTTGAGTGCAACATGAGACGAAATGAGCTTAGAGTTGTTTCCATCGCTATCATTGCCCTCATTACTTTGTGTGCAACATGAGACGGAGTGAGCTTGGAGCTGTTTCCCTCATTATCATTGACCTCATTACTTCGTGTGCGACATGAGACGGAGTGAGCTTGGAGTTGTTGCCCTTATTATCATTGACCTCATTACTTTGTGTGCGTGTGTGATATATTATCTTCTTTTTCTGTCAATTAATCTCAATTGGAAGTCCAACCAGTGGTATCAGAGCTGAGGTCTAGTGAAGACTTGTGAGAGCTCACGAGAGACAAAGAGTGAAGGCCTGTGAGAGCTGAGGATAAGGCAGAGAGAAGGAGAGTCCGCATGCGCAGAGAGAAGAAGAGAAGGGGGGAGAAGAGCCGTGTGAGAGATGAGGAGAACGCTGAGAGAAGGAGAGTCCGCATGCTAAGAAAGAAGGGGGGGCGAGAAGAGCCGTGTGAAGGGGGCCAAGCTCAAGTTGAGAAGAGTTGGGGTCAGCGGTGGAGAACCCCAGGAGAAAAAGGGAGGTCGTTGGTAGTTGCAGTGAAGAGAACTGGTATGGAGCTGAGATTGTTTTTTTCACTAGATTGCATGTAACGATACTTCCCCCGTGACGGGATGCGCATTTTGGAGTCGATGACATGGTTGCTACCGCTGGTGCTGCAATGGGTGGCGATATCTGTGATGCGCATAATCTTGCCCTGGAGACCTTCATCCAAGGATCATGTTGTAAATAGTGGTGAAGAAGAGGAAAAGGGGAAACACAAGGTTAGGTTGTGCGTATCTGTCAAGCTTGATGTTTGCGCTCAGAATCTGCAGTCTCCAGTGCGGCTGCTTAGCTGCGATGGAGGATGACAAGAGGAAAGCCGATGTGGATGATCGAGGCATCGATGGGCAGGTGGGAGGATTCGATGCAAGGGCCAAGTCATCTGTCATTTGCGCACGGAGGAGTGGTACTCTATCCTGCCACCTAATCGAGCCAAGATGCAGACGTGGCAAGGCATGTCTTATTTCTCGCTGGAAGGGATGGAGGTGATGAATCCGGAGAGCATGGTGCCGACCGAAGCACTGTCGAGAAGGTTGTAACGTGAGGCAAGGTTTCTCTGCTGCATTGCAGGAGGAGCAGGAGATGATCCGAACCACGTTGGACATGGCTGAAAAACTCGGAATTTGAGGCCACGGGGCAGATGGGCGCGCAACGCGGGCCTGCTGGCAAGGGGCAGGCATGCTAGATCGCTGCATCGAATGAGGAGAGCCGTGTGAACGAGAACTCGCTCCGCAGGCCTGATAAGAGGGTTCGAACCCAGATGCTATGTTGGTGAATTTGTGGAGATGGAGAATATCGTCGGTGGATGTTGGAGGAGAAACTCATGATTTGGCGGTGAGCCCGGAGCCACACCTGTGTCAGTTTTGGAGAGGCATTTTACTGAATTCTCGATGAAATTACGCCCACGCGTACTTCATCTGCTTTGCCGGTGGTGCAGTATTTTTTGTTGGTATGTGGTTTTATGTTTTTAATCCACAGTAGTGATTGGGCTCTTAATCTGCTATGTGTTTTTTCTTGAGCTAGCGGACGGACTGATGGAATGGCAGACTATTCTGTCGATACCCTGTTGCTCGTGCATCCACTGATATGATTTGTAGCAGGGGAAGCACACAGGCATAGGCATCACGACCACATTTTTTTTTTTTTTTGGACAATCTGCTAGGCTTGATTGCTGCAATGTCTTTGTCTCCGGGTAGGCAAGATAAGATGACGCTCAGGAGAGTTGTGGAGCTGAAGAAGAAGCTGGGGAAGTGCAAAACATACCATGTGTGTGCAGATTGCGGAGAGTCGTTCAACCAATGGTGGTTTCGGTAAGAGGTGAGTTGAATGTAAAGTTCGAGGTCAAAGCAATGGTAAGGCAGAGTCCTTGAATGCAAGGTTAGAAGTCTAGATGTAGAACTAGGTGATGGGGAGCTAGATGTAGAACTAATGCAAGGCTAGAAGTCTAGATGTATAACGAGGTGATGGGGAGCTAGATGTAGAACTAGGTGATGGGAGCATCTGGTATTTATCTGACTTCTAGGTGATGGGAGTATACAGCATTTCTGACTTCTAGGTGATGGGAGTATACAACATTTCCAGATACTTTTGAAATTTGACCCGTGTTTTGGTAGATTTTGTTTTGGCACTTTGTATTGAATACTCCATTGAAATCAGTTTAGAGGTATCAAGAAATTATTTTTAAAGTGGAAATAGTCGGATTATAATAACACATATCTTTGTTATTACATTCTAAGGATCTCAAAAATTTGTATGCCTAAAAACACTGAGATCTCTCCTTATTAAATATGAAGTATTTCATGAAAATAGAAAATGGTGTAACCATTTCTCCAAGATTGAACCAGCAATAAGATTATCATTACCCTCATTACTTTGTGTGGGTTGTATGTGATATATTGTCTTCTTTTTCTTTTTTCTATCCATTAATCTCTGTTTGCAAGGAAGTCCAAGAGTCTGGGAGGCATGAAATGAACTATATTAAAGGATGCTCAATAATTGAATTTGGGTTTCTCAAAGGCTTTTACAAATCACATTACAATGTAATGTGATATATCACATTTGCTTTTACAAAAGGGCAGGGTTTTTTTGTTCAGATTTGTTTGGTAATGGTTTGTTTTATATAATATATTTTATTTTATATTAATTTATTATCAATAAATAAATTATATAAATGATGATTAATTTTATTAAAATTGTTTGTTTTATATAATTTATTTTTATTTTATGTTAATTTATTATAAATAAATAAACTATATATATTACAATTGATTGATTAATTTTATTACAATTGATTGATTAATTTATAAAATTATTTGATTAATTTATAAAATTATATAAAGGATGATTAATTTTATTACAATTGATTGATTAATTTATAAAATTATAATTATATTTTAATATTAATATTAAAATTTAAATATTACATATGAATATAATAATAATAATAATAATTACATAAGAATTTCATAATAATAATAATAATTTAATAAATGGAAAATTTTCTTAATATACAATGAAAATCAAGTTTCAACCTTTACATTGTATTTATTTTGTTATATATATATATAAATTTTATTAAAATTAATTTATAAAATTATAATTATATTTTAATATTAATAAATAAAATAAATATTGTTTATTTTAAATTTCACATAAAAATTTCATAATAAGGAAGTGGAAATTTTTATGATATGCCAAAGAAGTCAAGTTTCAACCTTGATCCACATTGTATATATCCTCGTTTGATTTACAAAATACCAAAAAGAGAGCTCGTCATAATGTTTATTTTTATAATGAAATAGGAAAAGAAAATTTACATATGCAATAGTTGCATTTATTATATATATAGAATTTGAAATGAAGGAATATCAATGAAGACTATTCACGGAATAGTATATATCCTCGTTTGATTTACAAAATACCAAAAAGAGAGCTCGTCATTATAATGTTTATTTTTATAATGAAATAGGAAAAGAAAATTTACATATGCAGTATGCATTTATTATATATATAGAATTTGAAATGAAGGAATATCAACGAAGACTGTTCACGGAATGGGATTTTATACATTTGGAGGTCTTATAACCAATTGAGTCTCCACTTCACTGTGCTCCATCCTTTTAAGTTGGATTATAGTTGTTGTCAAAACCGAACCACTTACATCATCCACATATTGGGGACCAGTACACTAGGAAATAAATGAGCAATGGAATTAAATTATAATTAAATAAAATAAAAATTTATAATAAATTAATAAGCAATTTTACAATAATAATTATTTAAACTTCTTACCATTTTACGGAATAGAGCATTCTCCTCACTTAAGATCCGTTCCTACAATTTTTCCGAAAGTAAAATCAGGTTACAATTCATATCATAACTTTTACTATTACAACTTGAAAAAATCAATTTTAAAAAAACCTAAAAGAAACAATTTTTTTTTAACGCAAACAATATAAAAACTTGATGGAAGGTGAAGCAAATATTAAGTAATTATTCAACCTTTAATATGAAATTTAAAATTTTGCTGGAGTGTAAATATATCAAAATACAAGTTATTATCAGTTTTGTATGTTCAGAAGAAGACTATGTTTCTCTACTATGAAAACTGTAAATCTATCTTAACTTTGGATCTATGATGAATTTAAAAAGATCATTCTCTAAATGAGACATTTTTTTAATTTTTTTTTTAATTTTAAAAAAAATTCACTTTCATGAACTCGATAATAGATTAATAGTTAAAATAGATTAAATTAGTTAGACACACACATCTCCATTATATTAAGCAATACACCATTGAAGTATTTTAACATAGGAAATTTTTATTATATATATATGGTATTGAAATATGTCTTTTATTATTAATATTTCTTTTAAATGTCATTTGTGCACTTCATACATCTCCTTTATATTGGAAAGGTACTTTATATCAGATATTTGAAATAGTTTATTTATGGTGGACACTGAAATATTTTTATTATTATTATTATTATTATTTGAATGTCACGAGTCAATTCCATGTTGAGCATATTGAGTTATAAAAAAATTCTTTCAAAATAATAAAGAATATATTTAAAAAATCTCTATAACATTGCATCATTAAATGTTTTTGTATAATAAAATTAATTTATTTACAAATTTTGAAATAAAATCAAATTCTTCTATAAAATTTGAATATATCTTATTTAAAAAAATATAGACCAAACAACATTTCCAATAGAAAATAAATAGGAAAAACTCCTAAAATTTTCCAATTTCCTTTGTCGGAAGTAAAGAGACGAAAACTCCTAAAATTTTCTTTCGTGGGAATCAAAGAGATGCATGTTAAATGGAGAATGCTCGGAGACGATGAAAATAAGTCTAACTACTACGAAAGTAAAGCAACAACTAAACTATGAAGAAATGCCAATTCTAAACTGAATTAAAAATGTTTTGAGTATTTAGCATGGCTTGCATGCATTAGTTTCCTTTCTCTGTCACATCCTCTCATTCACGCTTATTAGAATGTGATAAAACACTGATGATATTCAGTTTATGAATAAGATAACCTTTTTATGAATTTTTGGAAGAAATGTTTTGGTATGCTTTGAGTTGGGTTTATTTGAGTTTTTATTTGAAATTATTATAGGGAGATTTAAAAGTCACATAGTTAATCATTATTGAAAATTAGTTAAAAAAAATCATTATTTTTAAAATTTTAAATGTATAAATCAACAAATAAATATATTTATAAATATATTAGCATGTAAATATGTAAAAAACACCAATATATACAATGCAGTGGAGGCTAAATGATAAATCAAATTTCAAGCATCAAATCTAGATATTAAACTATGATAGTTTTCCATTTAAAACTAATAAATATAAAATTACATCATATAAATAATATATGTACTTCATCATCATAAGTCAATTATAATTATTAATCTAGAAGCTAGCTATTTATTACCTATACACCTTTTATGGGCAAAGGAATGACAAGCTCTCTCTTAGAAGAAGTCATGTGGATTTAGTTGCATGACCATTTTTTGGTGTGTCACTCTATGTAGAAAGTGGCATTGACGATAGCACATCAAAGTCCTAACTCTCAGTCTCCTCCCCTATCCCCTGCTCCTTATGTAACAATTCAAGTGCCTCCATACCAAGTCTCTTCATCTCCACCTTCCACCAATATATATATATATAGAGAGAGAGAGAGAGAGAGAGAGAGATCCAAACCATTAGACACCAAATATGAAAAGTTAATCGTGTATATAGAAGTTGAGGGTGACTATAGAAAAATGATACTAAGTGTGATACATATTTAAAACAAAATACAAGAGCATTAAGACTTTAAATGTTCCGAAGAATCCAAAAGACATCATGCTACAACAAATAAATACCCATCATGAAATCATTCCCTATATTTAGATCCTCATCATTAATAGCATTGTCTATCTCACCTAGATCCTCTAGGGACAACAATAATAGGGCGTCGTGATATTGGTGGATGCAAGTTCATCAACCCAATTGTTTCTCAAGTCAACAACCTTCAATTTTGATGAAATTGGCTAACCATGTGTTAAAATAAGGTAAAAAGCTTGACATGCCAAATCAATGGTTTTGTCTTTTGAGTGAAGGTCACATAAAGAGTTTGGTTCTCCTAATTAAATGTCAATCCCATGCCCTTGTATTCGAATCAATTAGGAATGCAGTTTTAGAGCAGAAGCATTCCCAAAACCCATGTTCCCGATACCCTAATTATGATAAGCCACCCTTTTACCAAGATCCACAAGACATATCACTTTTTATGTGTATTTATACACTCTCCATTGAAATTGTATCAATCATCAATCAATTCCACATCAAATATGTATTTCATATGTATCTTTGTGTCCTTTGTAGGTATTCAATTTGCACTTCATGTGTTAAATATTAACTTATGAATCATCTAATTCATAAGAGTGGGTCAACTTATAATAATATCATTTTAATACAATTAGCTTCATGTAAAAAGAAAATTTGACTATATATTTGGAAAGTAACTTTTGTATAATATAATAGTTTTTGAAATAAATATCCAATAAATAGTGTTATGAGATAAATTATCACTGATATTTTAATATCTTAAAAAGTTTATCAATGATGTGTAAATGATGTATAATGGGATGATTAAACTTTTGTTCTATATTTTCCCAAGTTACTCTTCTTTCAACTAATAATGTCAATGCTTTTTCACAATTTACTCTTCTTTCAACTAATAATGTCAATGCTTTTTCATAGACAATTATTCTATACTTTACTATTCCTTTCCCACCAAATATTAACAAACAATGATAGTCCTAAAAATTTCAATGTCATAAGGATGATCTTCTTAAAAAAATGTATGATTTTGGATAAAGTTGTAAACAAATAATAAAATATTCAAATTTCTAAATTGTAGGATCCTATTTTAACAATATTCATAAGCTTGCATTTCTATATGGCGACTAAATTGTAATGTTGATTTTGAAATTTATTTGTTTTCATCATTTTATGGATATTGATACTAAGCTATATATACAAGCATCTCTAATTTATTGCTTCCAAAAAAAATTAAAGTCGAAGAAGTGACCAAGAAAATTTCAAATCTCAAAATCGCAAGCTTATACTAGCCTTTCTTCAAGCCTAGGCAATTTTTTCCAGGTGATTTCTCATTTAACGTTTTACATAATCATGTTTCATGATGTTGTCGATTTTTCAAAAAACTTTTCATTTATGATAATAAGGCATATGTGCATGAAACTCTTGCAGGAAATTAATGATGTTTTCCTTATAGGATGAGGTGATTTTAGTCGACCAAACAACTCAGAGGTCTTGTACAAGGGTGGAGTTCCATGGCCTTCCTATGGGTGGAATATTTACAAATGTAGGTGGTTTTATTGATCACAAGCCCCCATATTTTCTTAACTCTAGCCCCATCATTTGGTGTGTCTCAAGTCAACTTGTCTAAAACCTTGAAAGAAATTGTTGTCATTATGGTGGGGAAAAGGATACTAAAGAAATTATTGGGGTACATCAACCTAATGCACACCTATTTTTAGTTTCTAAACATGTGAGTTGTCCTCTAAAGGATCTTGTCTACTTATCTAGTGTGAAAAATGGCCCGAAGAAACCTAAAGCCCCCCAAGTAAAATCAAATGACTAACCCTATCTGATCTAAAAATGAAAAGGTTTGTGGATAAAAATTGCAAGTGGAAAATGTATGTGTCTTGGGAAATTGGATCAAGTGGAAAGCAAATGAAATTATTGAGTTTATACTTAAAATGAACAATAAAAACAGTCATAAACAACCATCAAAATAAGCACATAACACAACAAAATGATAAAGGAGTTCACCCCTCTCTTGGGCTACATCTCCTGGTCCAACTTCTAATGGATCATTTTCATTATATGCTCAAAAGTGTTAATACAATGCTTTACAACGCTCCAAATGCAAAATAGATGGCTCTAATGGCTCCAGAATGTCCAAAACCCCTATTTGGGCTCTTTCTGCATATGGTTTGGCCAAAAAAAGAGAAAAATATTCTTCTTGGAAGTTTTTCCCCAATACTATTGTCATTGCTCTCCTAAATGCACCCACTGTGCAAAAACTCAACTCCTGCCTCACCAAACCTAGCTTCCCCTTGATCAATCCTCCCCATTGGGAAGATTTTGGACCTCCAAAAGACTATTTTCATTCAATCTGTAGATGAGGGTACAATTCCCTCACCCTTCCAACCCCAATGCATTTAGCTTTGCTTGGATTAGTGCCTTTTAGACCAACACAAAGGTACTCCACACTCCCTCGTTTTGAAGTTCTTATATTTATGTCAAGGATGGTATCCTATTGCAATTCTAAAATATATTCTGGCAAGAAGTCATCTATTGAAGGAATATGAACATGCTCTCCTTGATCATCAATCAAAGGAGGCTCATAAATCTCAAATTATCAACATTAACAACTGCATACATTTGCATATAAGGAGACAAATTCAAATGCAAGGCATTGTTACCAATTTTTTTAAGAATCTTAAAAGGTCCATATCTGATTGATTTCAACTTTTTACCTTCTCCTTTAAGCCTCTCTTTGCTAATGTAAATCCAAACTTCATCTCCAACTTGGAAACTGTGATCAACACGATGCTTGTCATGTCTTATCTTGTACTTGGCTTGGCTCTTTTCCAACTGCTCTTGTACCATTTGATGCACCAATTGAATTTGTTCAATGAACTTCTTTCCTCCGTCATAATGACCATCAATAGCAACATCCTTCCCAAAGATAAAATCTAAGGTAGATTTTGGAAAGTAACCAAAACATGCCTCAAATGGAGATGTTTGAGTCAATGAATGCTTAGCTCGTTTACAATCTTGTTGAATGTAGTGTAGGTGCTCATCCCAAAGCTTAGAATGTTTTCTTCAATAACCACGAAGAAGAAGTACTACTTTTCTATTCACCACTTCTATTTGACCATCAATTTGTGGATGGAATGTTGTGCTCTTTTTCAACTTGGTGTCCATGAGTGCCCATAAGCTTGACCAAAAGTTCCCAATAAATCGAGAATCTCGATAAGAAATAATGGATTTGGGCAACCCAAAATGTACCCATACATGTTGAAAGAACATTTGTGTCATTTGTTCAGCTATAACCTGCTTCTTACAATGCATTAAAATACACATTTTGTTGAAACGATCAACCAAAACATAAAGATAATCATGATTATTTTTAGATATAGGTAATCCTCCTACAAATTCCATGGAAATGCTTTCCCAAGGATGGGAAGGAACTGGAAGTGGAGCATACAATCCTAACTTTATGTTGCTAAGCTTACTTCTAGCACATAAAGAACATCCTCTTACATATCGTGATACACTTTCATTCATTTTAGGCCAATAACAATACCTTTGGAGATTAACCATCGTCTTGCCTACACTAAAGTGGCCAGCAATAAGAGAAGAATGTGCTTCCCTTATGGTGTTGACTATTTCACCCTGTGGAATACATAGCTTGCCAAGATGATACAAAAGTTTATCATGCACATGGTAATCCAATTCCTCAACTTGGTTAAAATGACACAAAGTTGCATATACATCTTTAAAATATCATCTAAAGCATATTGTTCAACATAACTATCATGCATGATAGAATTATGCTTAGTTTTTCTAATTATTTCTTTGGGTGTTGTAAGAGCCCCATGCACTAATCTATGTGTGAGACAGGACCCCCCAACCAACAAGAAGGATTCAAATATGATCAAGAGTTTTGAAGAACTCTCTCAAATCCTAGCAGCAGCTGGGATCTCTGCCTCTCAAGAAGAACAAATCTTGACAAAAGTCAAGAACCCATCTGCCTCTCGGGAAATGATAAAAGAAGAAGAATTACATGAACAACAACAAGAGGATACCAAAGAACTATGAACCACATTCGATGGAGAGCAGCCATTCAAACCTGAGATCAAGGAGTTCCCAACATACCTATCAGTAGATCCTTTATGCACTCAAGAGACTAATCATCAGAAATGATACAATTTCCATGGCATGGTTGAAGAAGACATACATAGTGGTCCGGATGAATAAGTGAACCTAGGACATCATGATTTTAATGAACATTGGTTCCAGACCACCATCAGATTGAAGCACCACTCTCTTCTTCAAAATCTTTTCACATCATATCATTCAAAACAACTAGTTCCTCATGTTTGGGCACTTATTAATGTGAATATATTTATAATCCTGTTACGCACATGGTTTCATTGGAAGTAATCATATACTTGGAAAGGGATCATTTTCTTAGGTAAGGTAGGATAGTAAATAAATGAATAAATTTTGCATATAGTTGTTATTTTGGTACAACATTGGTTTTTCCTTTTGCAATAATTGGAACTGTCATACTGATAAACTAATCTGAAGGGAGTTTGTTGCCCCCAAAATTTTCAATGTGTTTTCAGCTGATAGTTAATCGTTTTTTTCAAGTTTTCTAAATAAACTACGCTATGATGATTTGTTGGAGTTTTGCAAGTATCCTCTTTTCAGCGAGATTGTGAGAACATCTTCATGACTTATTCAGGGACATAATTTTATTTTTTGGTTCTATTGTTTCGTCAAAACTGTCCTTTATTTTGATATTTTATTACCCAAGACCGTTTTGGGACAACTAAATTTATTCTCCTATTACTCCCCTAAACTTTGTTTGTTTAAAGACCGTTCTCTAACTTTTATTGGTTTTTCCTACTATTTTTTCGAACTATTTTCTTTATTGGAATTTACAGTTTAGACAATTATTAACAGGGTAAAACTAAAAAGAAATGAGTTCAAATATCAAATCCAAGAATTATTGACATAACCAATCATTTTCAGTTCTTTCAGATATTTCTTCTCCTTTCTATATACAATATTTCAAACCATTTATCACAGCACTAGCTCATAGTCTTGTTCTTAATTATATTGCGGGATTACATAAAGTTAAAATTCCATATTATGAGACCCAGAGGCAGCTAGCACAGCCTGATCTTATCTCAAAGTTGGCCAATAGAGAATCTTTATTAAATAGTAGCAGGAGAATGCATGATGTTTCTACCCATGGGAACATTATTATAATTCTATGTGAAGGAGATGACCTTAGGTACTAGAGGTACTTTAGTTTATTCTCTAGTGCCTTCATCAACAATACATTAAAAGGGGCCCGACCATACATATGACTTCAAATTGACTAAAATAATTAAGTATCCATTATATAGGGACAATCTATAGGAAGTTAATCTTTCTACCCTTAAACTGGTACCATACCATGCCTTTAACGGGCTTTTCAGAGCAACTCCCACATCCACCCCATACATATATATACACATATCATAAATTTCAAGATTGAAAGTCATGGGACTAGAGCCTATGATAGAAAATGGGTGCAAGAGGTCAACCCTTCGAGGCTATAGATGCTTGATGGCAATGGGTCCCATCCTGTTGCTACACATTATTTTGGTCACCTCAATGATCAACTGACAACATGTGCTCATGTTCCTTGAAAATATTAAAAGAGACTTTCTCCATGAGAAAAGTGGTTTTCTTTTCCTCTTTCAAAAACTATAATAAGGAAGGTCGTCGCACCCCGTTGTATGCATGGGGTGCGATGATGCTCGATCGTCGCACTCTGCACTAAAATTGGACTGCGACGTCATCACATGCTTCCTGTAAATAGGGTGCGACGATGCTTATGCAAAAGAAAAGTCAAAATTCACGAATGTTCTAGAAGGGAATCTTCTAGAAGATGAGGTGGCCTCCGATCGGTTTGGATCTCACTCGCTTCTCTGATTTAGTGGGATCATCTTAATCCCCTCATCCATCTCTCTTTCAAACTATATAAAGAGGGATCTCTCATGGAAAATGCTAAGGTTGAATAGGCTAAGGTTTGCAAGGGCTTGCATATGCATGAAGAGTTCTACTACAAATTATGCTTAAGAGATTTGCTTTAGTTCTCTAAGTTAGATTGTGGATATTCTTCATTAAAGGCATTGGAGCAAAGGTGTGTGTGTTGGAGAAACGAGCCATTGAAAGGGACCTTGCAACATCAAGGCATGGGTTGTATTCTCCACTTTCCATTTAATATAATGCAACAATACATTTCTTCCCTATAAAGGTGTCTTAAATTTTATTGTATAACTCCTTGATCTTATACATAGAGTTCATTGGAATATATATATCTTTTTTCTCTCTCTTTGTTTGTTTGTGCTTCTTAAAACAGGTTCAACATCTCGTAAACTCAAAGAACAAGATACAAGGACAACACTAGCGAGGATCAAGCGTTGTTTAAAAGGTATGTCACTTGTACCTCTCTAAACTAGGTTATATGACAATGAAGTTTAAGGTGAAGTGTGTATTCTGTCTTGTTTTGTTCTAGCTTCATGTGGAAGTTACGGAGATCTATCTGTGTCCACACTTACCGATTGGTCCTGTTATCCCCGATATCTAGGGATAACTAGGAGATCATGTCTCGAGGCCCACATGGTCCTAGACATGGAGTACGAGAGCAGATTGACTTGAGCATGGCCCTTGAGGGCCCATCTTTTCTTCTTCTCAGCCATACTTGTTATGCTTCTTCTTCTGGAAACCATACTGTCACATACTTGACCTCCATCACCTAGGCCACAGGCTTACATCGAAGAATGCTTGCTCCATGAGGAGTAGTGGTGGGGGTATCATGGTATGTGTCACATTTTGATCATTATAACCTTCTTATGTATGCATTAGATCTCTTTCATTTGGATATTTGCCCGGATCTTGCTAATCTACTTGACCCTTGTTGGGGTGATTGATTGTTAGCTTAAGCGAGTTGGTATTCATGGGTTTTGGTTAGCCACCAAGGGGGTTTGAAGAACCATCATCAGCTCCCCTCATATTATCACTTTTCATCACCAAAACCCACTCATCCATCCATTCCCCTAGGTAGCCATTAGGATGATGACCATCCAGGGTACATCTTGTCTTGTGGGAAGAAGGGGGGTAAGCGGTGATGGAGAGATAAAAATAGGAAGCAATAGGAAATGAAACCAAGAGATGTTTCGCCCAGGGGATCCCAGAGAGGCAATAAAAGGCCTCTCATAAGAAGGGACCACAGAAAATGATAAGCCAAATGCAAGACCCACAACCAAGGGATGGAGGTCTCATCACAAGCCACGACCCATAATGATCAGGTATTTAGCGGTGTATGACATTGCCATCGTCAGTCCGCAAACGAGGCGGTGACCTTTGGTTGCATGGCCAAAGAGGAGGTCTCATCAGAGCCAGCCTTCTCATTACTGCAAAGATACTAGTGGGTAGCAGCTATCAACTCGGCCCTGCCAAGCCAGGCGGTCATCCTCTTAAGTCAAGGCTTGTAGCAAAATGCAAATAAAGAAAGATAAGGCAATAGGGGCTTGGAAGAAATGCATCCATGGCAGTGCGGCCTAGCCTCCTACAAAGGCACCCACAGGCGACACCGGCCCTAGGTGCGACTATGACTAGACATCCCTAAAACCACATCCGTCGCATACATGGTTTGAATAACCCTTTGGAAACTTTCGGTTCTTGTGGGTATTGACCTAATAAGGTTGCCTTTTGGTTGCTTTGTCTTTGTATAGTGGGTTTGTGTAATGTCTTTGAGCTCTTAGAATTTGTTAGGGATGTTATGTTGGTAATTTTAATGATGAAATGTGATTTACATTGCCATGGGGAGGTAGCCCACAGGTAGCCTTTGATGTCTTGAGGGACCATGCAGAATGATTGGTGCAGAGGATCGGTGCACATGGGAGATGATTAGCTCGGACTCTCTCTCTCTCTCTCTCATGGGACGAAGAGCCATCGAGATAGACGTTGGTATAGGGACGGGGGAGTTTGTGGCGAGCCCACTTCGAGAGAAGAAGAGGGGCATCTCATGGGCCGTTTGGCATAGATAGGTAACATGGGGATCAGCCAGCGGGAATGGGACATGGACCAACTGATGGACGGAAGCCACCAGTCACTAGTTAGACTGACTTCTAGAGCATGTGGCGTGATAGGCTTCTTGGAGCGATGTGGCAGGTTCTTTGGAGCCAGGGAGACAGCGTTTTGCTCATTGGATGGATTTATCATGCCACAGAAAGGACGGCGATCTCCTAAAGGGGAGCTTGGCGCTTCATTTTCACATTATTTTGGCATTTTAGCATGTAGAAGTGACAAATAATTGAATAATGAGCCTCATTATGTAATGCGGCTATTTTGTTGACCTATTTTGGTAAGGTCAATGAATCATATAAATAGAAGGGCGTTTTCCTCTCATTTGGATCATAACACAACTTGCTCTCATTTGAGAGAATTGATTTTTTAGCTCTTGTTCTTAGCTTCTTGTCTCTTGGGTGTGGCGCAACCTCTTGGAGGTGTTATTTGAAGTGGTGCTTTATATTTTTGGAAGGTTTACAACTAGGAATGGTTAATGCTTCTTCATGATCTTGTAAAGTGTTTTCATCAAAACTTCTTGAGTGAATGGTTGTTGTTTAACATTTGCATTCATTGTTATCTTGTTGTAATTTGCTTAATCTTTAAACCCATAGAGACCAACACACAATTAGGTTGTATTTGTCCCCATGGCATGACATAGCCATTTAGTTTGAGAAGGTTTAGCCTAGCCATAGCTACACTAGCCATCTCTTGTCTTGTGCTGGTTTTGAGCATAGGGTGAAAGAATGTCCCTAGGCCTAATTGAGTTTACACCTAGAGTTTCCTTCTAGGGTTTTGAAGAAGCCTTGCCATAGCAACCTTTTTCGATATAGATTTATGTTTCTAAGCTAGCCGTTTGCGAAAGGTCAGGAGAGGGGTAAAAGTTCTAGGCCTAACTTTAGCTACACCTAGGTAATTCTTTTCTTCTTAGGGTTTTAGGGTTGGTGGCCTTGCCATAGCAACACCATCAAACCCTAGCTCTCTAGTCTTTGAGTTTGAATCCTTCCCCTAAACCATTAGTCACATCTCTATTGACTCCATTAACCCAAGGCACTAGTCTAGAAACCCTTGCTTGAGCTTGTTATGCCTTAGATACTTCAAACTATCTCTAGATTTGCAAACCCTAACTAACCTAGCGTCTAACCCTATAGCTAGTTCTAAGACTAACCCTAAGATGATAGCGTTTGGCCTAAATTGAAATTTACTTTGATAGAAAGGTCTGACCTTGTTGTCTCTTCATGGCAGGTGGTTTGGTTTTACCTTTTTCTTTGGTTGAAATTGTCAAAGCGTCCATCATTGGCTAGCTAATACAACGAGAACAACAAAAGTTATATGTGTGACGTCACACATAGTCTTAATTTCTTGTTTATACCTCAAGCGTTGTGATATTTTTCACCTATTTTGATTGACAGTGAGTTGAGTTGCCTATATGAAAGCTTACTTGACAGCAGGTTCCCCTCAATTGTCCTAAATTTGACCCTAAATTAATGCTTGACGTCCTTATCCTTGTAGCAGCAGTATAGGTGATGAAGCAACATTATATATGAGCAGTTGGTATTTGTGCATTGATATGTGATACAGGTTTAATATTAAACATTGAATGCTCTATGCTTTATTGAAGAAGTGATATTAATATTTTGTCTTTATTGAGCCATCTGGCCGTCAATAATAGCGTTTAATCATTTGCTCATATATACATGATCGAAGATAGTCATTGTTTATGAAGTACTAACCCACCGCAAAGCACATTTTCTAGTCTTCTTTGTCTTGTCTGGCATGAAAGCTTGGTGCAATCATCGGTGGAAGACTTCTTCTTGATTATCCAATACTTGGTTGTAATATGTGAAAGGGAACCCTTTGTCCACTATCCCTTACAGCCCTTCATTAAAGCGGATTACCTTAAAGGTCTCCTTGGATTAGCCGCCCTTCATTAAAACAGATTACCTTAGGGACGTCTCCCTTGGATTAGCCCTCCTAAATAGAAAGAGCCCCCCATCGAGGTGACAGTGGGTGGGGAAGCTCCTGTTACGCCGGTTTCAAGCCCTGACTCAAGCTCTCTAAACCTCTCCTACAAACCGTGCGATAACAGGTCCGATAACAAAATTGGCAACTATACTCGGGATATGACCTTATTTGGTTTTTTGCCTCTTATTTTATTTTATCCTTCCTTATTTTGGTTAATTTCATTCTCCAAGTTTGTGGGTGATTCATCTTGACTCTCTGGGTCTGAAGGTTCAATGAGAAATTTTGTCTGTCTTCCCTTTTTTATCTATTTTCAGAGATCGCCGCACTATACCCTATTGACACCCTGCAACGATCCTCTGACGTCACACTCTACTGGTGCAGACTAGTGCGACGACGTCACATTGTACCTTATTGATATCCTGCGACGATCCTGGATCGTCGCACTATGCTCCTCTACAACCTGCGACGATTCCTGTAAGAATTGTTGGGTGATAGCATTTTTCTTTTCTCTACCCAGTTTTTCCTCTACTGCCTAGGATGAACTTTTGCCACTAGTGAATGATTTATTTATAACTTTGAAGCCTGCATTTGATTGATTTTCGAAAATTGAAAGTATTCTTTATGAACTTTGCAAGTTTTTCTTTCGGTTTCTTGTCACAAGGGTATAATCTCAAGATCTTGGTCCTGAGTGTTTGGTTGATAAGTAGTCCTTGATTTATTTGGAGTCTTTGATTGTTTTTACTTTCTGGATTGTTAATTGATTGAGAGACAATTTTTGTTTGTATTTGACAAAAGTTTTTCTTATCATTTCATTTTTTGTCTACATTGCGAGTTTGATTTGGGAATAGGGTTGAGAATGTACTAGTTTTCTTAGACTATGATTTATTTTCTTCATTGCATCTTTGATTTGATTTGAGAAAGAAATAACTAAAGTCATTCTTCTTTTTAGTAGTGTTTACAAGAAAATTGTTGCATTCAAACTTTTGTAAAAGAGAAAAATTGGAAAATTTAGTAGTTTTTTATTATTTGGAATCTTTTTCATTCAAAATTTGAGAAATTTTATTTCGTAGATTTTGTATTCCAAAAAAAGACACCTTCTCCCTACTGTAATTAGAGTTCATCGAATTAAAAATGATTGCATATCATCTCTTCTTGCATTTTATCGGGTCAAGGTCAAATACATCATTAGTTTCATTTTCGTTTCCTTTTTGAGTAAGCAACAACCTTTTAAAATACAGTGTAATTTTAAAATCTATTAGAAACTTTTATTTTCTAGAACTTCTCTACACGAGCATTAGCTAGGATAGCGCTTTGGAATAGGTTGTAAGGCACACTCTCCAAAGCATCAAAACACACAATAGTATCTTGTGATAGGGAGAGTTCAAATCCACTTGCTACATTTTGTCTTGGGAAGCCCTTCTAGCACAAGGGTCAATCATGAGGTCACATTAGGATTGGCAGAGTTGCTCACCCTGCTTTGTTGGTCTTAGTGTAGAGATTGCGTGTATTATTGGGGGTCACTTGAGAATAAAATCCTATGGCGACCTTCTCAAGTTGATTTTGGGCTTAGATACCCTACCTTTGTGCGTGGATCGAAATGTCGATTGTTTCCCCAGGCATCATTGTAGTAATTGGTAACCTCAATGGCCTATCTCTTTAGGGTCATTACACGAGCTGACTATGGAAGGAAAAGTCCACGGTACCTGGAATCGATGTTGGCCAAACTCACTCGGGCTCCTTGGAGGGTATACCTACGATTATGTGTGGGAGCTTGCACCAGGGTGTAAGTTCATTAAGTTGGTCGTCGACGTAACTTTTCCACTCACTTTATCTCATCCCCTTCTTGTCTTGATTTTGCGACGTTGGATTTCATCACCAACTAGTGACTTCGAAATAAGAATGTTTGTTTGTGTATAGATATCTAGATTTCATTAGTGAGTGTTGTTTGTTTCTCTAGTTGGCCATAAATTTATTTCATTCTTTATTTGTTGCGGCCAACATTGACCCTCGTCGTTCACGTAGGATGCAAGGGTTACCTTCGGAAGATCCGGAAAATTACGTTTCTTTGCTTCCTAACTATCCAAAGGGTTCTCCTAAAGGAGCAGTCAATAACGACTTAGCCTATGAGATTGGAAGTTCTACTCCATTGGAGGAATCAATACTTCCCGTAAATTCGTTATTGAGTGTTGTAGAAGATCCACATTTTCTCCGGATAAATTCATCGGGAGACGTTGTTGCTGAAGATTATACTGGAATACCTATTGGAGCTCACGCAGAGTCTGGTGTAGACGATCTTCTTTTTTAGAGTGAGTCATTTAAAACTCCAGTTCATACTGCTAGAATTCTTAATCCTAGCTTCGTCCCTGTCTGTTCATTTTGGAGGATTCTTCGGGACACGATATTTTTTATAAACTAGGAATGAGTCATAATCAACCTATGGCATCACATATGCCTGTGACTTCCACTACTTATACAGTACCTTTAAATCATTTTACTGGCATGGCCAGTAATGTTGTCACGGTTTCATACCAATTGTTGGTTGGTTATCATACAATTCTTCTTCTCCAACTCGATAACTCTTAAATGGTCCCATAAGCTATGCATGTTTCTGTCGGAAATGAGGTTATCACTCAAGATCCTATTGGAACATAGCTTCCTCTTAGATCAAATCTGTCACTTCCTCCTTGGTATAATGCTTTGAATATTTCCATTGCTAATCCTTCCCAGAATCCATTCGGAGGGGCTAATCTTTTTATTCCTCCTGGGTATAATGTTTCTAGTAGTTTTGTTCCTACACCTAAGGGCCTAACATTCCTCCTCCACCTTTGCTTGGAGGATCTAATCGTCCTGGCCCAAGTAGCTCCAATCAAGTTGGGGGCACAAGTCATTTTGTCGCTTCTGGTTTTCAAATCCCTGTTGGAGGTCAACCTCAAGTTGGGGGGCAACCTCAAGTAGGAGGCCATAACCCGGTGTATGGCCAAAGTATCCCTGGTTTACAATCTCAACCTTGGAATTTTATTTTCCAAGGAAATCAACAACCGCCTGGGGGTAAACATCCTCAAGTTAATTCCTTTGTACCCCCTAATCTCAGGCAACCGTATCCAGGTTCTATGAATACTACTTGGGGTCAAAATTTTCAATGTAATACTCTTTTCCAAGGAAGCTTACCTAATCAACCAACTCATGTTGGCTATTCGACTCAAAATCCTCCACCACCGAATTTGTCAGGACTCTCTAACTATCTACAGATTGCTTATGGTCTTGTTGGTATACCTACAAGACTACCTCCTCAAAATTACCAGTTTCCTTAAGTGAACAGACAATTGTCATTTCTTGCTACTTTGGATTCACCAGATTTATCTAGGATTTTGAATGATCCTATTTTGCGTTCTCCTTATTGGCCTGTCATACCTGCCAAATTGCCATCAGACATTCCTAAGTTTGACGGTCGATCAAGAGAGGACCCAAACAATCACGTCATGACATTCCATCTTTGGTGTTCGTCCAACTCATTGATGGGTGACTCTATAAGATTATGTATTTTCCAACGAAATCTTACGGGTTCGGCAACCAAATGGTATATTGAGTTACCTCGAGGATTCTTTAATGACTTCAATACCTTAGCCATGGCGTTCTTAACGCATTACCAATTTCCAATACAATATGAGACAGGAACTGAAATTTTGAGTTCATTTAAACAATCCTCTTCTACTCACATTTCCGATCATATTCATGAATGGAGGAGGAGAAGACGCTTAATCAAAGTTCCCCTTATTGATTAATTGTTGGCCGAGTGGTTTACCAAGTCACTGATTGGTCCTATATCCCTTGATGTTGTCATGTGTGGTGTTGTCACTGAAGGGCAGAAGATTAGTCGTGCTCAATATCTAGATCCCATTTATTCGTAAACAGGCACACTATATGACTTGATCCCTGATGCTCCTCGTCCATCTACGAATCCTACCCCAACACCTCCTATAGATTCTCATGTTGTTGATGGCATGATTGATACTTTTCATGTTGAGACTCGGTCTAAACAAGCCTATCATTCTAATCCCAAGTCTACTACTCCTAATATACAAAATACTCCTACTCTGACTCCTCCCAGTAAAATATTTGAGGTTAATTCGGTTCAATCTACAACTACCGGTAAAAATCAAAATAAAATGAAAGGGAAGGGTGAGAATAAGGAGGACAAAAATAATAATCAACAATCTGAGAAACCAAAGACCCAACCTGCTGATGACAAAGACAAGCATAAACCTCGTTATCCTTGCCTTATCTATGGGGAGGATCATTATACGAAAGATTGTCCACGACATGCTGAGGTTACTAAGTTCCTCCAAGGGACCGGGACACCTCCTACACCTATCGTCTAATCATAATTGTTTCCTTCTCAGCAACATGCCCAATTGGTCATTCATGACCAACCTTCTCCCTCTACCACGCCATATGTACTTATGTGTACTAGTGACTCCAAGAAGAACGAAGTTGTAGTGGCGACTCGAGCCAAAGATTAATCTCCTTCGAAATAGAAAGTTGATAATTCACCACCTCCGTTGGTTCAACCTCCTCCACCAACTTCACCTCCAAACGGTCATCTTCATATCGAACGACCAGGCCTAGATACAGTTCTTCATCCTCCTCCCAAGGGAATTGTTCGAAAGTCGTCATTTAATCCCCATGCATGTGCTGCCCAAAACTACAGTATCATAGAAGACCTTGCACAAACACCCTATGCGATTTCAGCTCTCGAAGTCCTTCAAAGTTGTCCTACTCAACGAAAGATGTTGTTAAAGGCTATTGGTGGAATTGATCCTGTTATCGCTCAGTTTGTAGGATAGGTTTAAGTGGCTTGAAGGCAAGGATCAAACTAGCGTAACAGGAGCTTCCCCACCCACTTTCACCTCGATGGGGAGCTCTTTCTATTCTAGGTGGCTAATCCCAAGGGAGACGTCCCTAATAATCTGGGGCTCTGAAGGAAAAGGATCAAGGGTTTAGAGGGCTCAAAGGTTAAAGCAAGCTTTCCCTTCACAGATTACTGCCAAAATGATAGTCAAAGAGAAGATAATCTGTTGATATAGCACCTGTTTGCGAGACAAGGCAAATGAAACTAAAATGTGCAGCAGTGGTTAGTACTTCACAATTTAATGACTATCCTTAAATAGATATGAGCAATAATGAATGTAATTATCGACCAAGTCAATGATTGCTATTGAAGACTAAACACTTATAATACTTCTTCAATAAATACAAACTGATAATGGCATTCAGTGTATAAAGTCAAATCTATGTATTATCACAATGCAATAAATATGCTCATATATAAATATTGTTGTTGCGTCACTATGCAGTTTAAAGGTGACGTCGGCCCTAGTCTATGCTAGTTTTGAGAGGTAAAGATATGGATGTTTTGCAAATTAAGTCAATGATAGCAATCTATACCTCAAAGCCAAATCAAGGGGTGGCAATACCACAACGTTTTAAGTCAAACAAGAGTTCAAACAGGTATAACGTCACCTTAGGGTTAGGGATAGGTTAGCTAGACAAAAAGGTGAACGTTTTGCTAATTGCTCCCATGAAATTGCTCAACACCTCTATGGCTATCAAAGGATCAGTCAGCCGCAACTCTTAGTCCAAACGAAAGTTCAAATAAGGCAAGACGTCATCAGCAAACTAGGGTTAGTAGAAACGCTAGGGTTAGTTAGGGTTTCAATTCAAGAAAGTTTGAAAGATTGTGTTGAACATAAAAGACTCAAC
>SNQJ01S0106334.1:25989-38525 GCA_010110895.2 Picea sitchensis | reverse complement strand
TGCGCTACCCTTTGTTTGGCTATCTAGCCTAGGGTTTGCTTTTGGAATGATTCTCTGTCAAGGTTAAGGTGCTCGGAGGGTGGCTTCGGCCTATGGTTGGGTGACAAGGGTATTGTCAATGGTAAAACGAGCACACATCTTTCATATTCTAACAGTTTCTACTCTTTTTCATGTGTAACATTTCCCGCACCAAGGAAAAGTCATTACTGTCGATCAACTGGCCTTCTTTAATTTTGATTCACGTACTAGCAACGTACCTTTCATTTCGAAAACACCTACTGGTTACGAGAATGTCGGTGTCGGTCTTTTAAGAGATTCAACATTAATGCATACATTCCCCATTCCACCACCCGATATTCCTCCTCCTTTTGTCGCCTCGATTAACATGATATCGACCTCTGTTAGTGAAACTCCTTAGTCTTATGACCCATGGATAGTACCTAGCTCTAACGATTATCTTTGTTATGGCGACCGAATGCCTTTGAGTCTGATAGAATCGACTTATCAAGTTATTCAATCAAGAACTCCTCCTCATTCTCTTTGTGATACGTTTCACGTGATATTTCCCATTGATGAGATGATCATGACAGTTATTTCTATGGAAGATACTTCGTGGGCCGATGGGCATCATCGTTCTATTCTCTTCCTAGAACCCGAGACCATAGAGAGTTATCAATGGATTTCAACTCCGTCTACCGTTGTTATTATTTCTTCTATTCCTAAACCAACACACAATGTTTTGTATGAAGGGAACTTGGATAATATTTCTTCTACCACCCCTCTTGATATCTCGATTAAACTCGAAGTCGTGGAAAATGTTCACATTGGTACCTCATGTTCGGTTGATGAGGTTCGTACGTACAAAGCCCTTTTCCAAGAATTCCTTGACGCTTTTTCATAGAGTTATGAAGAAATGCTTGGTATTGAACCCGATATTGTTGTACATGAGATTAAGACTTACCCGGACACTAAACTCGTTTGACAAAGACTTCACCTAGTACACCCACATAAAGTTGTTATTATCAAGCTCGAAGTTGAGAAACTTCTTAAAGCCGGTTTTGTCTATCTTGTGGCTTTGACTGATTGGGTGTCCAATCTTGTTCCAGTTAACAAGAAACACTGCACGATCCGTGTTTGTGTAGATTATAGGGATATCAACAAAGCTTGTCCCAAAGACAATTATCCAACGCCTTTCGTTGACCAGATTGTTGAGGACTGTGCGGAGAGTGAAATCTTCTCCTTGATGGATAGTTTCTCCGGCTAGACTCAAATAAATATTTTACCTGCGGATCAACAGAAGACTGCGTTTATTTTCCCTTGGGAAACCTTCGCTCATCGAAAAATACCTTTTGGTCTCAAAAATGTTGGTGCGACTTTTCAGCATGCTATGTCTTATGATTTTCATGACATTAAACACATTGTACAACCCTATCTAGACGATCTACCGGTGCATTCTATGCGTCGTCAAGATCACCCGACAATCTACGAGCCATTTTCTAACGTTGTCGTTATTATCGCATATGATTGAATCCAGACAAATGTGTTTTTTGTGTGGAGTTCGGATGCCTTCTTGGTTTTATCGTGTCTATACATGGGATTAGAGTAGACCCCCTAAAGGTTGAGGTTATCCTCAATTTACCTCCTCCTTCCACACTACGCCAACTCCAAAGTTTGCAAGGGAAGGCAAACTTTTTACGTCAATTCATTCCCAACTATGCTGAATTAACAAAAGGATTTACTCAACTTCTTAAGAAAGATTACAATTTTGTATGGAACGACACTGCCAACAAAGCCTTTGAATCTTTGAAACTCGCCTTAACCCGTACACCACTGTTGTTCCCCCCAATTATAGTCGATATTATTTCTTGTACTTAGCTACTTCAGACTCTACTATTGTTATGGTTCTCGTCTAGGAGGATGATTCGCACGATAAACATGTTATTTACTATTTGAGTTGGAGTCTCACGACCACCGAAACCAAATATCTACATGTGGAGAAACTGGCCTTGGCAGAGGTTCAAGTTGTTCAACATTTTCATCACTACATCTTATTACGCAAAACCACAGTCATTTTTTATTGCAACCCCATGCAACACATCCTTACTCGACAATTGTTGGGGGGCAAATACTCTAAATGGATAGTTATATTCCAAGAGTTTGATTTGGAGTTTGAACGCGCCAAGTCAAAGAAGTCTTTGGTTTTTGGGGAATTGATGTGTGACCTTCCCTCTACTGAAACAAAAAGTGTGGTAGAAGATTCCCTTCTTGATGAATCTCTCTTTTTGATCAGTTCTCACGACATATGGTATGGAGACGCTATTATTTATCTTCAAACCCAAACTTTCTTGCCCGATCTTTCTAGTACAGATCATCGTCGTGTTCGATATCAAGACCGTCAATACATTATCCTTGGTGATACGCTTTACCGCCATTGTATTGATTCCATATTTCGACAGTGTCTCACCTATGATGAAGTTGAGAAAGCTTTGAATGACTATCATTCTAGAGCATGTGGCAGTCATATGTCTGGGTATGCCACTGCCCAAAAGATCTTATGAGTTGGTTATTTCTGGCCTTCATTGCTTAAGGATTTCATTATTGTTGCCCAGAAATGTCACGCTTGTCAAACCTACAACAATAAGATCCAATCTCATTCTGCTCCTCTTCACCATGTAGTTTCCGTTGGTCCATTTTCTAAATGGGGCATTGACTTCATGACATGTAACCCTCACTCGGTCGGGGGGCATGGATACATCATCGTAGTCGTGGATTATTTCACTAAGTGGGATGAGGTAATGCCTACATTTGAGAATACCGGGAAAACTGCAGTGTTATTCATATTCAATCATATTGTTACTAGATTTGGTGTCCCTCAAGACATCGTCACTGACCATGGTAGTCATTTTCGCAATTTCATGATGTCTGAACTTACTGAGAAGTTGGGTCTTCGACATGAAAACTCAACCCCCTATTATCCACAGGTTGAAGCAATCAACAAAATTCTCACTACTATGCTTCGACGAATGATAGGAATTTGCAAGTCAAGTTAGTACACAATGCTTTTCTCGGAATTATGGGCCTATCGGACATCTGTAGTCTTCCAGGGGTTCACACCTTTCCGATTAGTATATGGTATTGAAGCAATTCTGTTGATTGAATGTGAAATCCCATCTTTGAAACTAGTTGTCGAATTTCTCCCTAACACTTCAGCTGAAGAGGAACGTGTCTTGTTTTTTATGCAATTAGATGAGACTCGCTGTGATGTTGCCTTAGTCATCGAAACTCAAAAAAAGCATATCAAAGCTCAATATGACAAACATGTCAAACCACGTGTATTTTCTGAGGGTGATTTGCTTCTTCTTTACGAACAGGATCGTGACTTACTAGGGGTCGGAAAATTCGAGCTTATGTGGCGTGGCCCTTATATTGTGAAACGAGTGATGGAGAAAGGGGCTTATGAGCTGGTAGATTATGATGGAATTCCTTTGAGTGAACCCAGAAATGGGCTTTACTTGAAGAAGTACTATGCTTAAACCATTTTTTTCATAAGTGTTGTGTATTTTTAGTGTATAATACTCTTGCGTGCTTTTTTCGTTTTTGGTTTTGTCTTTCAGCTTCTTACCTTGCATTGTTCTTGGTTTCCAGATGTCGGTGTCTTCACTACCCTATATCGGATTTGCTGATGGTGCTAGTTGCAGTACTCAAAACTTAACATCTGTTGCTTGGGCAATCTATGCACCTACGAATGAATTGATCAGTCTACATGGTGTTTTCCTTGGTCGTGCAACTAATAATATCGCGGAATACAGTGCAGTTATAGAGTTGTTAACTGGCATCGTTTCACTTGGGATATGTCATCTTATTGTACGACTTGATTCACAGTTAGTAGTACTACAGTTGAGTAACATTTATTCCATCTGAATTCCTACTTTGTTAAGGGTATATTTATGAATTCGCCTCTTGGAAATACATTTTGATTACATTGAATATCAACATATTCCTAGATGTCTAAATACATTGACAATGCAATGGCTAATTATGTGTTAAATAAACATTTGAGACATTTATAAATCCAATCACACTTTTTACAAAAACAAGTAAGCCGGTAGGAACTTTATATTTATAACGATAAGAGTTACAAAAAAGTATTTGTCCGAAGACCAAAATATCAAAAAGTGAAGCTCATGTCTTCATGTACAAAAATCATAAAGGATGTTGCTCGCTATAACAAGTGGTTGGCCATGCTACTTTACGAAGTATTCGACCAATAGATGCATACACGCCCACTGTGTGGCGTTGATAGTGCCTAGGAAGTTCATCCACCATGGCATCAGGGACATTCATGGTTAGTCCCTCCAAGTTCTGTTCAATAGCCTCGAGATCTGCAGCAGCTACCCCTGCTACAACACCTCTCTCTCCTCTCCTCTGGATGGGAGATGATCCTGGAGGACGATAAGGCCCCACATCTGCATTATTAAGAGCACTTGATTAGTCTTAGATAGATAACACAAAATATTTTATATAATTAAAATATCAAAACATTATATAAACAAAAATTTCCTTCTTACCTATGTCCCCCCACTAGGATCCCTCGGGGAGAGCTAGATCTAGGTCCCCACGGAAATCTGTCCTAGCATATGCATAATCTTCCACCATGAGTAGTTGATTTTTCAACCATTGGAAGAAAATATCGTCATATTTGACGATGGGAACACCACTGTGTCGAGCCATAAGGTCCACCCACCTCTTCATCCGTGGATCTTGTGGAGTGGGTATACCCCACTCCACCTGTAAACATAGGACATGAACTCTCTCCAGAAAGAAGGACACCAAAATGGACCCTTAACCAAACTACTTCAACCGACCATTTTGGCACTTTATGAGTTGTTTCTTCATGCTTTTCAGGACACCTTCACACCAGTTGAAGACCATGGGTTCCATGAACTCTATCGCATACTAAAAATGGTTTTGCAAAGCCATCTGGGGAGATGCACTCCTTGCAATGTAGGTAATGGTGTAAAGGATGGTCCACAACGATAAATACCGGACATCTCTGATGGATACCTTGCCATTTTGTTTTTCGGTACCTTGCACACAATGGTGGTGAACATAGTAATCCATAGGTTCACCCCCACCCCTGCTGCCTGTGAACGATACCCGTGAACCATGGCGAGACAATCCTGTCAGAAAATAGATATCCTCTATATCTATTGTGAGTGTATGAACATCCACGCGAAAGGCATGTCCGTTCACATCCCACATGTGAACCAAATACTCTAGCAACATCAACTGAGCTCTCGTGCCCTGAATCCTGAAAAACTTAAGTAACCCACATTGCCTTAGAGCCATAACTATTCCCAGGTCATTCCCGGCAAAATAATCATTTTCCTCACGCTCTCGATCACGCCACTCGAGCATCTTGACTAAGGAAGCCTGACAATGAACATTAAAAGAAGATTAGAAACATAAAAATTGTGTTCCTGGGGGTTTTACTAGTTATTCTTATCTTTTTAAGTTTTTGATTGTGATCGTCGCAGAGCTGCGCTTTCACACAGAGCAACGTCGTCGCACCCTGCCTATGGGGTCTCTGGTGACAATGCAAGATCATCGCAATTCACGATATAGTGGACCTACGACGATCTCAACGCGCAGGTAGCCCCAAAAAATCGACCTAAGATCCAAATTTGACCAATGAAAACAAAATATTAAACCATGAAAAGATAAAGAAGAAGAAGATTACCTGTTTGACGGAGATGGTTCGTAAAAAGATACACCACACACTCCACACTCGATAGTTGAACTTTGGGGAGAAAAAGGGTTTGGGGGCACTATTTGGGTAAATTTGCAAATGAAATGGTAAAATGGTGTTTTGGGCCTATTTTATTGTTTTTTACCACTTTTTATTGCAAAATTATATTATTTTTATGTGTTATCCATGCCCTAAAGTCTAAGTCAACTTGGTAAAGTATTGAATTTTGCAGATTAAAAGGTCTAAAGATGAGACGTTTGAACAGGGGTCCACCCTTTTTGATTTGTTTTTGCATATTTTTCTTATTTATAGATCCTTTTAGGGTTTTTCGGGAAAAACTCTGAGCACAGTCTTAATTCTTTCTCATGCTCATGAAACCATGAGAATGTAATTGAGTAATCTTTTGTCGTTTTTTCGAACTCACATTGGTAATCTAAAAAATGAAACCTATGGAGTATCCCTTAAGCTCTTTTCAAGCTCCCTAAACATGAAAAGATAGTCGAGCAACCTTGTTCTTTTCACGCTCGTAAAAGTATTTGAAGAAAACATATGATGAGCGATAGGTTATCTATTTTTCAGTCTCGTCAAACTAACTTACGAAAAAGGACCTTATAGAGTTCTCTTTAAGTGTTTTTCAGACTCTCTAAAAGTGAAGAACCCCTGAGTTTCATTTCTTTGGACTCATTAAACAAACATCGAAAGACCCATATGGGATCAAACAACTCCTTCTTAGGGTTCGTTAAACATACTCCGAGGAACTCGTCCGAAGGATGAGCTTACATTTACAAACATATGTTATCCTCCTCAAGCTTGCATAATAATAAAGAGGTACTCGCCAAAAATGGTGGGGGAAATTGGGAAAGAAATGTGTCTCTGTATTTGCGTTACTGGTAGTAATAGTTTCTCTTGAGCATGACACCCCCTTCATCATTATATCTGGGTTGGGAAATCCATTTGTCTCTCATTTGACCATCCACTAGATCATATGTTGGGTTCTACTTGACTTAATGCTGCCAAGACAACTGTCGTGGCGTTCATATGTTCAAGAGAATTCCAACCTAAACAAGTCTTCTATCAAGTCGGCCATCTACAGTTATAAATTTTCTACCATGTCGGCCTTCCCTGAGTCAGTTCCGAAACACTTCATACTCTAATCTACTTCAAATCTGTTACAAATTTTGTTTCATTGATGGGGGATACATCAAGGCCCTACTATGACAAGTCTTTTCCTATCGACTTCAACTCATTATTCGAGAACAATATTTAGAAATCATTCAGTACCTTAGAGTCTGCATGCCTCAATGGCAGGTTTCTTCGCCTTCAACAGTGGGTTCACAACATTGACCCCTGATTGGAATATTTCATCGAGTTTTCGACTTCAACTAATTTATTCACATTCGTTGGATTGTACTAGGGTACCTTGGGAGTCATTGACATCAATGGTGATTTCCCTCACACTTGTTAACAATTTTCATTAATGATCGATAATCAAGTGGTTTCTACCATGTTCGACTTCGACACCTAAAATCACATGGCTAGATTCGTACTTAGAGACGATGGAAATGAAGACCCTGGATCTCATCATCTTGGTCTAGGTTGCAATGGAGTATTCATTAGTTTGTACTGACACATAGATCCATTGTGTATGTCTCGTGGCTATGTACGAATTTGAATTATTTTAAAGCATAGATCCACAGTGTATTCCTGGTGGCTATGTTGAATCATCATGACATGGATCCACAGTGTATATTTAGTGGCCATGACTCACTTGGCACTTATGATTAGAGTCACTTGTAGTCTAAGCATGGGAATTACTACCTTAGAAGATGGTATATTATTATGTAGATGCTTGATTGTTTGCAAGTTCCCGATTGATGTGCTCCTTGTTTTCGACACACATTCTACAAAGTATTTCAGCTATCAGGAGTTCCAGCTTCATACTTTGGGGGGAATTCTATTACACATTATTTTGGTCACCTCAGTGATCAACTGACAACATGTGTTCATGTTCCCTGAAAATATTAAAAGAGACTTTCTCCATGAGAAAAGTGGTTTGCTTTTCCTCTTTCAAAAACTATAACAAGGAAGGTCATTGCACCATGTTGTCTGCATCGGGTGCGACGATGCCTGATCGTCGCACTCTACACTAAAATTGGACTGTGACGTTGTCGCATGCTTCCTGTACATAAGGTGTGACGCTGATTAAGCAAAAGAAAAGTCAAAATTCACGAATGTTCTAGAAATGAATCTTCTAGAAGATGAGGTGGCCTCCGATCGGTTTGGGTCTCACTCACTTCTCTAATTTAGTGGAATCATCCTAATCCCCTCATCCATCTCTCTTTCACAAGTCTATATAAAGTGGGATCTCTCATGGAAAAGGCTAAGGTTGAATAAGCTAAGGTTTGCAAGGGCTTGCATATGCATGAAGAGTTCTACTACAAATTATGCTTGAGAGCTTTGTTTTAGTTCTCTAAGTCAGATTGTGGATCTTGTTCATCAAAGGCATTGGAGCAAAGGTGTGTATGTTGGAACAAAAATCAATTGAAAAGGACCTTGCAACATCAAGGCATGGGTTGTATTCTCCACTTTCCATTTATTATAATGCATCAACACATTTATTCCCTATAAAGGTGTCTTAACTTTTATTGTATAACTCCTTGATCTTATACATAGAGCTCATTGGAATATATATATCTTTGTTCTCTCTCTTTGTTTGTTTGTGCTTCTTAAAACAGGTTCAACATTCTACAAATTCAAAGAAGGAGCTACAAGGACGACACTAGCGAGGATCAAGCGTCGTTTAAAAGGTATGTCACTTGTAACTCTCTAAACTAGTTTATATGACAATGAAGTTTAAGGTGGAGTGTGTATTTTGTCTTTTTTTTGTTCTAACTTCTTATGGAAGTTAGGGAGATCTGTTTGTGTCCGCACTTACCGATTAGTCCGATAACACCTGTGGTACTAGAGGGTAATTTAAAATTCAATACTTATAATGTCATCCCACGCATGTAGAAGTCTTTCTGATGATTTATCCCCCATCTCTAATCATATTTTTATGCAAATTGTAAGTAATGGGACAAGAGATCTCAAAGTAAAATGGGTTTAAGAGGTTACCTCATCGAGGCTATAGACTCTTGTCGATAGTGGGTTCAGACCCGTGACACCTATATTGACTAAACCTTATCCATTTTTGTCTTTATGTATCGTATTACTTGTGAAGTTATGTCAGGAAGAAGCATGAGTGGTTAAGAGCCAGGGCTAAATGAATTACATCTAACTGCCACTTGAGAATGACCCTAGGTTTACCTTAAGACCCTATCATCCAATTCATACTATATCTAAGATGTACTGTCTTAAGAGTGGGACCATGATCTTAGAAGAATAATATACTCAACCGTGAAATTTATCTTTATTACTTGAATGACTGTAAATATTTGGAGAGTGAAAAAGGTTGACTAGATTCCCATGGGATCTTCATGTGTTGAGACTACTAATACTCTTTTATTTTCCTTCCTAAAGGAGAAGTAACAAAATACATACTCTAATTTATACAGGGCTCTCTGAACATAAGTGTTGCTAATCTTTTGATGAATTTTGTTTAAGCAACGAAATAGAAATCTCTATTATAGAATAGAAATACGAAAAGTTGTTTACAAATATTTTATGTGGGCTTTGCTTGAATTATCTTGGTCAGTCATAGAGGGAATATTCATAAGTGATCTTTGAAAACTGTTCAAATATGAGAATTTATGTGCATTCATGCTAAATGTCAAGTGTGTATTGGAGATTTTTAAATGAATGTGGCATTGGATGTACTTCATGTTATGATCGGTTTATATTTTATTATATGGTCTTATGACTTTCTCTCTATGTGATTAGGTCTAGTAACCAACAACAAGTCTATTGATACTCATGGACTTTGTTCCCACAATTCATTAGAATCTGTCATATTTTTGTTCTTAGCCACACTCGGATTGGTATCAACAAACGTTGGCAGCTGACATCAATTTTTTTTCTTGTAGCCGCATGTCACTCAGTTTTAAGCAATTTGCATGAGGACATGCAAACTTTTGGGTTTGAGGGAGATCTCCAGATCCCTTCCATATCTTCAAAGCCTCTCTTTAGAATCTTCATCATCTCTAGAATCTTTACTTCAACTCAACAAGTTTTCTTTTTCAGGATCCAACAGATCAACTTCCGTTCTCTTCAGCTCTCATCACCTTTTGTGCAACTCTCATCAACTTCATTCTCTTCAGCATTTCTCATCATTTCTCCGCCTCATCTTCAACTTTCAATGGTCCACAACATGGTTCAACAAATCTTTCATCTTGTTCTGCATAGTTTCCACTTCAGCGTGCATTAGAATTCCAAGCAAAGTTAACTTGAGGTAAAACGGGTATAAAACTCTTTAATTTACTAAGAATTTGGAAAACATGGTGCATAACCACTACTAACCGCTCGACACTCCACTACACACTCTCACAATTTACAAAGTACCATCACAACTACTTAGTAAAAAATTATACTCTGCTCATAGGACCAAGCAATGAAAAGAAAATATGTGGTATATAAATACAAACACAAAGCAATATCTATAGTGTCTTCTCCTTGTACACCGTAAAGCATTCCTAAGTCACTTGAATGATTCTAAATAAGAGGATGAAGTCATTGTTGCATATTCAAGCAAAGAACCACAAGTAAATCTTGGTCTTAAAATGAATATAAGATGCAGAGTATAAAGGTGTCCAAGTTCATACGACCACCATTCCCATTATTTCACAAGCCATTCTCCATACTCATATCATTCACCATCACTCTGTGATAATCCATCCCATGCTTGTCCTCCATTTTCATGATAATTGTGTTTCTCTGTTTCAGTATATCAATTTCCAGAGTGTCGCTCCACAAGAATCAAGACCTACACAAAGAAACAATGTCACATAAATATCATGAGTTCTTCACCTTGTTTGCATGAGGACGTGCAAATTCTTGGGTTTGGGGGTGTGTTGGGATCCACTTTTGCCATATTTTTGGCCATGTAAATACATTCATCATTACACCTTTTCCTGCATTTTGGCAATAATATATGTATCAATACACTACAAACCATCATTATTTGTCGCCATTCACAAGTATACATATAGTGTGGCTAATACATCATTTTATGTGTTTTTAGTGATAAAATGATGATTATATCATGGTTTACTGCGGTTCGTGAAGTGTGATTATTGTACTAGCATGATCAACATTCCATTACTTCAGTTCAACATTCTTGTACCATTATTGCAGTTCAACATTCCCGCATTCCCGTACACGTCATTATTTGGAATATTTATGCATTTCTAAGTAAAATAGGGAACGTGGGTCCGCAGCGACTTCATCATGCAAACCCATGTGTCAAAATTCACCCAACTCGCACTTGTGGACCTCGTACTCAAGGGGAATAATTCAACCAAAATTAATAAAAGTTCTACATTTAATGCCACTAAAGAAGAATATGTAACATGGGTTGTGTTCCCAGCGTGAAAAATTGGGTCTTCAGCGGCTTGTTTTCCAAACAAGTTAACGTTGAGAAGCTATTGATAGTTCTTAGAACTAAAATCTGCTCAGATTTCGGGATGTGTCCAAATTTGAAATGACCACGAAAAAAACGCCCAGATCTGGAAAGATTCTCGCCATCGTTTGAAGATTGAAGTCGAGCCACCATGTGGAATTCTAAAGTAAAGAAGATAAAATTTGTATGTAACATTTGGAATAAATGTTGAAGTGGCGATAGGGTAGGGGGATTTGGTATAGCATAACTAAGTATTCATTGTAAGCAGAGACTGCAAATTTTATTTAAATGAGTAAACCAGCCCAGGTGATGTCACCGATTTGTAATTTTATTCAATTTCGTTATGGTTAGTGTGCTATTCAGTTTCTATTTTACATTATTTTCGTTTGCTGATTTTATTATGCATTCTAGTAGATTAATCCTCAAGATAAGGTATTTGCAATTTCCGTTTTTTTCTAGCTGGATTCGCTTCTATTTCTGATTCCTCCCCCATCTCGGCCTCCTATGCGCCTCTCTTTTTGCGCCTTTGATTCATGTGATCAATCTGGTTCTTAAACCTGGATATGGTGTTTTAGGTTACCAATTTCTATTGCGTGTTATATTATAATATATGTGCAGTTTGATCATAAACATTTAGAGACGCAATGAAAAATCATATATGTTGTTTGGTCTTTATTGTTGGACTGATGTTATATATATTATTTGGTATGAGATTGTATATTATAATTATGTTTAAAGGTGTATATCTATTGATTATGGGCACATTTAATGATCTTTTAATTTTAAATCTTAATCTTATGGTCAGGAATTGAAGATGCTGACATATTCTTAGTCGTCCTCCCAAATCAATGAATGAGATTTATAAATACATGCGTTAACATGTTTACTTTTTCACATTTACCTAATTATATTAAGAAATTACTGTAAAACCATATGATTACCAAGTTAACTTGATTAACAAAAATTAATATCTATGTAATATTTTATTACCACGTTTAATGAATGAGTAGCGGGCACTACCTCATATGTATTACACGTATAACTGTTGAGATGTGAACAGTGGCCACTACCTCATATGTATTACACGTATAACTGTTGAGATGTGAACAGTGGCCACGGTTGGCTTGAGTTTCGTGTTATAATTGTGAGTTTCAATTAACCATGTTGTGTGCGTTTCAATTAACGGTGGAATTGAATGCGAATCGTGATTGTGCAGGTTGCTAATCGTCATTG
>SNQJ01S0106334.1:14527-25979 GCA_010110895.2 Picea sitchensis | reverse complement strand
CAATTTACTGATCTGAATGTCAGTTTGGGTAAATTCCGCATTTACTTCCAGGTTTTATTGTATTTCAATCGAGTTCGCTTTAATTTGGTTTTCCGGTAGCTTAGTTAACCACTATAGGAATAAGCCATTGAAGATTGTGAACTTGGAAGATGGGATCTTGTGATCCAATGTTAAGCTACATATTTTAGTGTGAATTTTCATTTGTGCTTGTCTTGCTTTTGCTCATTCCATTTTGAGGTGTGCTTGTCGACATTAGATGTTAGCATAGGCTAGAATAGGCTTTGATCCTGCATTTTTTGTGCGTGCATCTCTAAGTTTACAAAATCTCAGTCGATAATTTAGTGCATATATTTTCCCCAATAGTCATGCTCCAAGAGGGTGTGTGAAGGCCTTCCAAGGCCATGTGTTATCATCTAATGGTGCAATTATGGTAGGAGGTACATCTCCTCATCTATGGTCATGCAACATCATCAAAAGCCCCATCATCATCAAACCATAAAGTGTGACATCATCATCAAAGGAGGGCCAACGTCTAAAGTGGAGAGGAGTGTATCTCATCTTTGCAAGGAATCCAACTGTCCACTATTTCAACTTCCTCCATCCAATGAGTAATAATCCCTTGGGGTACACTTCCCAACATGTGGGATTCCTTCCCATCTATGGGTACATTATCTAAGTTCAAAATTATCATGGACCAAGTCTTCATCTTGTCTCTCTACTTCTAATCATTTGAATCGATCTCTTTCAAAACGCATTGACCACAACTCTAGATCAATGAGGCATGATTCTATATGAATCTTTATGTGTAAATTCTCATTAGTGAACCTCTCAATTACTCAAACCTCTACATTATCCATAAGGTTTTGTTGACTATGTATGGATCCACTAGATGTGCAATCGTTTAGCCGAGTCTTTTAACCTACAACAATTATAACATGTGATTCTTGGTTCTTGTCCCTATAAGTCCTATAAATACCAAACCCAAACTCTATTGATCTAAGATTGGACTTAATTATAATAAGAAATCGACATAAACACCTTAACAAGGAAATCAATCCTTGAAAGAAAAAGCTCTAACATCAATTATTGGAGTTAGTAGAGCTTAAATAACTTGCTTATTCCACTAGGATTGAGAAAGCTTTCAAATATCTTCAAGTACAATGAGATCGATATAATATGCAATGAGTTAGAATTAGTTACAATTTGTATTAATCAAGTTAATAAAGAAAACAAACAATAAAAGGACACAGAACATCTCATGAGTGGAAATCATATAATTAACCATTATTTCAGTAACACCATATAATTATCACAAAGTTAACTTCCACCCAACTTAATTTTTCACAAGGTAGTCAAAAAGAACAAATTCAAATTCAAACCGAATAAAACTATCAACCATAAAACTTACATTAACCTCTAATATCAAATAACTCCATAAAATTCCACTTTTACATCAATCCATTCAAATCACTTCAATCTTGAACTAATCACTTCAATCTTGAACTTGGTGATTCAATAACACCAACAAATGTATTTAGAGCATGTTTCATATGAAAATATAACTCCTAGTCATTTTTCCCAATGATTTAAATCTTTAATTTGGAGTGAGGACAAAGAAGTTACCATACTCTAACATCCACCTTCATATTTGAATTTCATTAAGAAGGTAGAAGTATACATTGAAAATATGGGAAGGTCTATGTTAGACAAAATTTAAATGTGGTTTTCATTCCATGGGAAAGTATAAGTTATGAGTCTTATTTTGAGTTATATTTGAATTTCATCAAGAAGTAGAAGTATACATTGAAATCATGGGAAAGTCTATGTTAGACAAAATTTAAATGTGGTTTTCATTCCATGGGAAAGTATAAGCTATGAGTCTTCTTTTGAGTGGATATGGTCCATTTTTAGTATAATGATAATAAAAAAAATCCTACTCAAAGTAGTTTTGAGTTTCCTCTCTTTCTCTAATGTAAAATTTAATAAAGAGTATTCAAAGTTTGTTTATTTAAAACCTTACTCAAAGTTACATTTAAATCCCTTAATGATGGGTAAAATATCCACTCAAAATATTTTGAATGTTTCTAAACTATGACATGGTTTAAATATATAAATTCTACCACAATTAAATATAGAATTCATAAATAATGCTTAATATTAAAAAAATCTTTAAATTCATTAAGGTTGCAAATTGTTTAAAATCTCAAATTTTGAAGTCAAAAATTAAGGAATAAAAAAGAATGCCAAAAACATGGAAATAATGGAAAACAAAGCATGTTAAACTATGGAGAGGTTAGAGTAAAGTGAACAATGAGTGGTGCGCACTAAACATAAGAAATTTTAGTGAGTAAATGTAAGACATTTCAGTTGAGATTGACATATATAGTGAAAGGGAGGGGTATAGAAGTTTGACATATTCAACCATGCTATATTATCCATCTATTAACAATACTAAAATTTATTTGTCAAACATACAAGAAACATTAAAAAAAATTGAAGAAAAAGAAAAACATTATTTAAAAAAGAAACATTAAAATTTTTGTGAAGAAAAAGGAAAACATTATTTAAGAAAGATACATGGAAAACCCATAAAATCATAAAAAAAAAACATATAAAAAAAATATGAATTATAATACTAAATATCATATTAATATTAATCATAACATTAAATGTTTAAATATTCAAGACATAAAATAAAATAAAATAATCTCTAAATATTCTAGATATAAAATTTTAAAAAATCAATTATGCTAATTGATACCATTTTGAAAGTAATTCATAATTGCATTACATTTTTAATACATTTTTAAATATTCTAAATAGTAAATATTATCATTACACCAAACATTATATATACTTTGAATTCGTAAATATTATCATCACACCAAACATTATATATACTTTGAAAAATAATTCAAAGTTTGACTCATCATCTTCACTCTATTATTTAACTATTTAACTTACTTTTAGTAGTTTTTTTAGTTTTATTGTTTTTAAATTTATTTATATTAATTTTTTTTAAGAAATATTTTTCTTCTAATTTTTAAATATTTACTTATTTTTATTTTATTTTCAATTTTATTTTCATTCTTATTTTTTTCAATTTTATTTTTATTAAAGTTTTTTTTTCTTAATTTTTTTTTATTTTTCCATTTGAATTTTTCCAACTTTTATTTTCAATCATTTTTATATATTTCACATAATTTTTCCAACTTTTATTTTCAATCATTTTTATATATTTCACATAATTCATTTTCACTTGTTTAATACAAAACCTTTCACAACTTTTATCTTTTTTATTTTTTCGGTCTAAATAGTTTATACTAAAGTTTTTATTTTAATAATAAATAATAATATTTAAAAAAACATTGTTACTCTGCTAATAAGCAACGATAATATTTCCAAAACTTCAATACTTTTCTAAACCATACGAATTAGATTTAAAGCACACTCTAAACATTTATGAAGTTGTGAAAACCTTCTTTAATCAAGATTTGAGAGGAAGAATGTTTTTGTAAGTCTCTAAACACAACTGGAATCTCAAAATCATTACTTTTTTAAACCATACAACTTAAAATTAAAACACATTCTAAACATTTATGCAAATTGTGAAAACCTTCCTTAATCAGATTTGAGAGGAAGAAGAAAAATGTGAACCGTCATGAGCATCGATTCAAATCAATATAAATATGTATATTGGCAGGAGGAAGAGTAGTACACTGGTGGAGGGTTCCATAGTGAATTTTTGTCCGGGGAATTTCAAAATTCATACACGTTCACAATAAAAATGTTTTTGGAGGCGCAAGGGAAGCGAAACGTGCGGGTGCAACCTGGGTACTTGGGGAATAAGGTGAAGGCGAGGGTCGTTGAGCAGCTTCTGCTGGACGTGGAAGGAGAAAGCAGCAGCCCGTAGCGGTTACTGCTGTTGAGAAGGTAGGAATTTTGGGCGATCAAGGTGCAGAGATGGAAAGACATTGGAGATGAATTTGGAAGGTTGCACGCGGAGTTTGGGACTTATAGATAGATTCATGAAGTGGATGGATAGACTCAAGCTTGTATCGCAACAAAGGTCTTGCAGATTTGTGGCGCTGTAGATGGTGATTGAGGTTAGTTCATGCTGAGAGTCGGTTGTTTTTCCAAATGGAGGTCCAAGACAATAGACTTAGACCATGGTTGTAACTAAATATTTTACTGGAAAGGAATGGTTGATTTTGAGTTCTTGCATTTGCTAATTGTTGCAATGAATTCTTTGAAGGTAAATCGGATGTCTTGGTGGTTCAAGTGCAATTCATTTCCATACCAAAATACTTGAGGGTGACTCAAGTGGTGCAGATTTGAAAAAACCTTGTAGAAGTTTGGGACACCTTGGTTGGGCGAATGTGCAGATAGCATGAAGTGGATGGATAGACTCAAGCTTGGTCTTGCAGATTTGCTAATTGTTGCAATGAACTCTTTGAAGGTAAATCGGATGACTTGGTGGTTCAAGTGCAATTCATTTCCATACCAACATACTTGACGGTGACTCAAGTGGTGCAGATTCGAAAAAATCTTGTAGAAGTTTGGGACACCTTGGTTGGGCGAATGTGCAGATAGCTTGGACGACCTACTTCAACAAGTATTATGGTGGACTTAGGAAAATTTGGATGCAGTCATGGGGGTGGATTGATTTAGTTTCCTAACTCTTTGATGAGGTGCATTAGATAGTTTGTTGCGGTGAAGTATGTAGTGAGTTCTGTACCTGTCGAATTTGAGAGGATGGATGAGGTGCCTTGGTGGTTGGTGCCTTCACTAGATTCGGTGGGTCATGTGATGACTTGACAGTGATGAAGATAGTGCTAGAGTTTAAACGCTTGCAAGAGGTGCAGGAAACTTTCATTCTAGAAGTTAGATGGAATCGATAGAGAAATTGACCAAGAATTGTTGATGGTCAACCTGAATGGGAAAAATGTAGACCAAGTGACTTGGGTGATGTTTACTCACCCTTGGTATGGGACATTGATGAGTTGGAATGCACCTTGGCTAATTGCGGACGATTGTGCAATGACTTAGATATCTTACGGGGGTTGTCGGTTGAGGTTGGTAGAGTATTGGTTCGAACATGCCTAAGACATGGAAGCCCTTTGAGGTGAGTCATTCTACCTAGTGAACTTTGAACAGTTTATTGGGACGTTTTGAGTGTAGGTGTGTTGGCCACACTCATCATAGATGTTGAGTTTCGTTAAGATGACTTGAGTTGAGGACTTGCCTTCGTTTGGAGGATTGTGCGGATGGAAAGATTGCAACATGAAGAGATTACTTGGGCATGGGTGTTTCTCTTGCTTTGGGGCAACATGGATGAGGATGAAGCCTGACCATTCCAAGGCATAGAGAAGTAGATGCAGAATCATGGCCAAGTGATGAAGTAGTGAGGCAAAGGCAGTCTGGACATGTAATTCTTACGGAAAATTTGATAACTATGCCATGAGGTCCACAATGGAGCCAAGTTTTCGCAGATGACTTTTTTTTAGAGTGAATTCATAGTGCATCGAGGTGACGGGTGGACTTGTCTTGGTCTTAAATCGTTGTGCAAATGGACCGAATTGTGAAAGGAAGTGACCAGTTTGTGCATGAGGGTGTGTAGACTCAAGGAGTGTGACGGTTGGACTGGCCATTTAACTAGCTTACGACTTGGGAAGCAACAAAAGCATGACAAGGGGGTTAAGAGTATGGATGCGGAAGTAGGTTCAAAGAATGACACTTAAACATTGCGGAGGATCTCGTTGTCGAAGATTGGATGATGGAAATAGAAGTGAGGCAAGGATAGACACTTTCCTTAGTCTTTGAGGTTGGACGGAGTGACGAAGATGCAAAAGAAAAGACGAAGTTCGGGCATGAAGAAGTGCATTCTCATGAGTTGGAAAATCCCCTTGAGAAATCCCCTTGTTGTTTTCGCATGCCCAAGGCATCCACTTTCCTTGGGCATGGGTTTGTTTGGGCGACCGGGTCCACGAAGGGGCAGGATGATTTTCTTGGGCGACCGAGTCCGCGAACGTGTATGATGATTCATTTAGACATGGGTTTGCGAAGGGGCGTGACACACCCAAGAGACATGACGTTTCGCACAAGTGACCCTTGGAGTCAATATAAGAACAAGGGCTCACAAACAAGAAGGCAACTTGGCAGAACTTGAAGGAGAGAAAAAGAGATCTGCGGTTCTGAGGAAGACGAAGAGAGGCGACCTCCCTCAAGGAGCCAAGTCTCTCCACCTGGGAGGACTTGTGCTACCTTGAGGTGGATAAAATTTAATGAAGGCAGTGGTAGAATTTCGTTGCCTTCAAAGGTTAAGGTGGCCACTGCTTAGAGTAATTAAATCTTCAAGTCTTGAAGGGTCAAGACGGCCACCGATCCGGTGCTATCTAGGCGGTGAAATGATTAATCTTTGACATACTCCCTCTTAATCATTTCAGAGCCAAACAAACTAAAACAAGTGAAACAAAATTGCTGTAAACAATGCATTACAACTTACAGACCCCAATATTACTAGTGCAGAGTTATCCTAGTGCAGAGTTATCCTAGTTCAGAGTTATCCTGCATGACTAACTAGTTTGGTTTTGATTTTATTAGGGTTTGGCTCAATTAAGATTACTTATTTTGAATTCTTAGATTGTTTTTGGACTTTAAAACTATGATAATTTCATTTGAATATCGGAGTTAGGTGCTTTCAAGTGTGCGTATTTCTTAACTTATGAAACAGTGGCATGACAGACTCTAAAAGCCTGTAGTAATTTCTAGTGTATGATATTTGAGTCTCCTTAGGCGAGCATATTTTAGAACTCTTATAAGGGAACTTGCTAACAGGACGTGAACTATGGGTGTAAATTATGTACCATAACATTTTTGGTCTGTTGAGGAGACATATTCGAGAAATTCTGCAAAGTTCCCTTATAAAATTGATGACAGGAAAAGCACATCTGGGTATGTGTTTAGTCTTGGATCTGGAGCACTGTCATGGGCATCAAAGAAACAACGAAGCCATTTTGAATTCTCTCTGTGGAATTTCTAATAACATTTTCGAATTGAATATGTTATTCTTGCGTGCTTTGCGTTTATGATTTCCTGTTATTGAGTTTTTAAACTCGTTTTATTCCTTTGATAAAATTTGTTTTGAGCAAACACAGTGATTTTTGGTTTTACTAATTGCGAATCCGGTCCTTTATTTATTCTGAGTTTATTTGTTGGAGAGTGTGATTTTAAAAGGAGATTAAATAAAAGATTGTTATTTCGGCATTCAGAGTTTACTTATTAAAAGTGTGTGGAGTTCTTTAGTCTCAAAACCTCGAACCTGAAGTAGTGGGGCCCAAACTTTGTACTCATTTCACAATTCGGCGATTGAGGTTGCACGTTGTTTTGTATCAAGGGTTTGCAAACCCCGAAACCCGAAAAGCACCGGGCCCACACTCCATTCGCATTTTCGCGAATCGGGAGTTGAGGTGTGTGGCGTTGGGTGTTCGTGTTCGCTGAAATCCCGAACCCTGATTGGCCCCGTTTTTTCTTCATTTGGTATCAGAGTTGGCTACCTATCTTGCAAGTTCTTAGTTCATTGCAGATTATTCTTGTTAGTGCCAAATTTTATTCTCTTATTTTCCTGCATGAAGGTTTATTTAATTCCTTTCAAATTTTATACAAATGGCTGCGTCTGGTAGTAATTCTTCTCAGGTTCAGGTTCCTGTTCTGAGCGAGAAGTCATATGATTCCTGGCACATTCGGATGAGGACGATTCTGCGTTCTCAGGATTTGTGGACTTATGTTATTGATGGCTATCTCGAGCCAGTTGATGCTACAACATAATTGGCTCTGTCTAATGTTGATCGTGTTTTGCTGAAAGAAAACAGAAAAAGGGATAATAAAGCTCTTGGACTAATCCAGCAAGGATTAAATGAATCCATTTTTATGAAGATTGCTAGCGCAACATCTTCAAAGATGGCTTGGGACATTCTTGAAACCTGTTATCAAGGGGTGTCCAAGGTGAAGACAGTCAAGTTGCAGAACTTGAGAAGGGATTTCGAAGATTTGAAGATGAAGGATAATGAAAGTGTTGATACTTTCATGACTCAAGTAATGAGTGTTGTAAACCAGCTCAGGCAGTATGGAGATGATATGGAGAATAAGAGAGTCATTGAGAAAGTGTTGAGAAGTTTTCCCAAGAAGTTTGAACCTATTGTGGTACCCATACATGAATTTAAGGATTTAAGTCTAATGCAAATTGATTAATTAACTGGCTCTCTTGTTGCTCATGAATCTAGGATATCTAGATATGAAGGATCCATGAAGCATGCTTTCAAATCCCAACTGCGTGTTACCAGAGCCAGAGCCAGAGGCAGAGGAAAGTCTTATAATCGTGGAAGAGGAGATTGATTTTCTGGCCCAAGGGACAACAGATTTGAATCAGAGTCTGAGCAGAACTCTCAGCAGCGTCCTCCTAATTTAAGAGGGAGCAGCAGTAAACCCTGGCAGCAAGAAAATCAGAGGTATGATAAAACTAAAGTGCAATGTTATTATTGTAAGAAGTTTGGGCATTTTGCTAACAAATGTTCAAAGAAACAGGCAAATGCTGGAAAGCAGTCTACACATATTACAAATGAGTCTGAGGATCATCAAAATCTTGTGTTCTTGACTTGTAATGTCACTCGGGAAAGTGCTAATGATATTTGGTTTCTAGATAGTGGTTGCAGTAACCACATGACTGGTAATAAGGACTTGTTTTCTTCTATTGATACTAGTATTTAGTCTGAAGTAAAACTGGGGAATGACTATAAGGTTACAGTTAATGGTAAAGGTGTAGTTCCAGTCTATACTAAGAATAATCAGAGAAGAAATATTGATGATGTTTATTTTGTGTCTGGTTTTAAATGCAATCTTATTAGTGTTGGACAACTGTTGGAGAAAAAGTACATAGTGTTCTTCAACAAAAAGGTATGTACAATCTATGATAAATTTCCCAGCAAACAGTTGATTGCAAGAATAGAGATGACCAAGAATAAGATGTTTCCACTTGTTATGAGAAATGATTTAAATGGTTCTTGGAATACCTATAAGGCTGGAAGTTTAGATGAATCTTGGCTATGGCAGTTGATGGTGGCTTAGCTATGTTACAGAAGAAACAAATGGTAAAGGGGTTGCCCTGTATTCAACAACCTACAAGCTCTTGTGAGAGTTGTATACTTGGGAAGCATCACAGAGAGAAATTTGTTTCAGGTGTTTCCTACAGAGAAAAAGCTCCATCACAAATTTATGTGGACCTATGAAAACACCTTCTTTGAATGGTTGTGTTTATTTTATGACTTTCATTGATGATTTCAATAGGAAGACTTGGTTGTATTTGTTGAAATAGAAATCAGAAGCCTTTGATGTTTTCAAGAGGTTTAAGCTTATGGTTGAGAATGAGAGTGGTCGAACCATTAAAATCTTAAGGTCTGATAGAGGAGGTGAATACAAACTTAATGAATTCATTGAATTTTGTGATATTCATGGAATTAAAAGGCAGTTTACTGCTCGATATACTTCACAACAGAATGGAGTGGCTGAAAGGAAGAATCGGACTATCATGGATAAGGCTCAAAGCATGTTGAAAGAGAAGCATCTTTCAAATGAATATTGGCGAGATGCAGTTCTTTGCTATGTTTTGATCTTGAATAGAAGTCTAACCCAGACCATGAGGGATTGTGTACCTCAAGAAGCTTGGGATGGTAAGCCTTGCAATGTTTCTCATTTCAAAAATTTTGGATGTGTTGCATTTGCGCATGTACCTGCAGAAATGAGGAGGAAGTTGGATGACATAAGCGAGAGATGTATCTTTGTTGGATACAGTGAAGAGTCTACGGCATATAAACTCTACAATCCCATCACCAAGAAATATGTAATCAACATAGATGTTCAATTTAAAGAAGATGAAGCCTAGGATGGGAGTATTGACAAATCAATTTCAAAGGGAGCTTTGTTACCCCGTGAAGATGATGATGGAGATGAGCAGGCTGAAGGAGATGGACAGATGGTTCCACATGCACATACGCTTGCAACAAGAAGCCCAACAAGGCAAGCACACACCAAGAACTCATGAGCGTGGTGAGCCATCTGGACATGGTGGACATCAAACAGATTCACAGGTAAGTAGTGAATCAAATCCCACTTTAGCTTCATTAACAAACAGATTTAAAGGACAGAAGACTAGAAGCTTAAGAGAATTGTATGATCTGAATGAAGAAGTAGATCAGATTTCAAATTTTGCATTAATGGCATGTGATTCTGTAAGTTTTGATGAAGCTGCTAAAGAGGATGTTTGGATAAAAGCTATGGATGAGGAGATTGATTCCATTGAAAGAAATAACACTTGAGATCTTGTCGATTTACCTGAAGGTAAAAAGAGCATTGGTGTTAAGTGGGTTTATAAGACTAAGTTGAATGCAGATGGTGAAGTTGAAAAGTACAAGGCAACACTTGTAGCTCAGGGGTTTAGTCAGCAATCCGGTATTGATTACAATGAGACATTTGCATTGATAAGCATAGAGATAAAGTTTACAAGTTAAGGAAATCTTTATATGGATTGAAGCAGGCATCCAGAGTTTGGTATAGCAAGATTGATGAATACCTTATCAGTGTTGGATTCAGCAGAAGTCCAAGTGAACCAACTCTGTATACAAAGGTAAACCAGGAAGGTAAAATTTTGATTGTCTATTTGTATCTTGATGACCTGATTTTTACTGGAGATCTATCTGTAGATGATTTTAAAAATGCCATGAAAACAGAGTTTGAGATGACTGATTTAGGACTGATGAAATATTTTCTTGGGATTGAAGTGGATCAATATGATGATGGCATTTTCATTTGTCAAACTAACTATGCAAATGAAGTGTTGAAAAGGTTTAGAATGTTGAATTGCAAGCCAGCTGCAACACCAATGGCAACTGGAATTAAACTGAGTAAGTATGATGAGGGATCATATGTTGATCCAACTCTATATAAGAGGTTGGTTGCAAGCCTTATGTACTTAACAGCAACCAGACCTGATATCATGTTTGCTGTAAGTTTGATCTCGAGATTCATGGAGACTCCGAAGAGTACTTGTTATCGCACAGTTTGTATTTCAGGTTATAAAGCTAAAGGATAAGGGTCAAACTGGCATAACAGGAACATCCCCACCCAATGTCACCTCAATGGGGTGCTCTTTCTGTTTAGGGAGGTTAGCCCAGGGGAGACGTCCCCGGTAACCTGGGGTTTGAAGAGGCAAAGAGTAAAAGAGTCAAAAGTTAAGGTTATGCCTCCTCGCAGGTTACCACCAGTATCAGATAATCCGGCTAATCAGCCAATGAAGAAGTGAATTCCCTGTTGAGAACACCTGCCCGGAACAAGACAATAACAACACTATATGTATATTTGCAGGTTATAAATTCAAAGGGTTAGTACTTCTTAATTATCT
>SNQJ01S0106334.1:3082-14517 GCA_010110895.2 Picea sitchensis | reverse complement strand
CAAGGGTTTGCAAACCTCGAAACCCAAAAAGCATTGGGTCCACACTCCATTCGCATTTTCGCCGAAATCCCGAACCCCGATTGGCCCCGTTTTTTCTTCAATGTATAACACCGTTATCAAACTTCCACGGCCTTCCCAATAAAGCATGACAATATACATGGGTAATACATAACATAATACTTCATCACAATAAAAGGCAATGTGAAAATTAATTAAACACTGTCCAAATATAATAATCCTACGTCCCTTTCGCAAACATGAAACTCTATAGGAATTTGGATGTGGTGTACACTTTAATTTCAACTTCAATACCTCCATGAACAATCCAAGTACAGTTCACCTATCTCCACTTTTGCATTTGGTTTCTTTCAACTTGGTTTTTTGTCTTCAATAACATTAAGTTCTCTCCCTGTTATAGTTGCACTTGACATACGTTTTCTTCACCTATCTCTTTTGTTGCTTTTGCAACATGTAACCTTGCATCTTATCCTTCATGATTATTTTAGTTTTCTAAATATTCATAAGTTATAAGCTGTATATCCATGCACACTACATTTATAAAAGCATATCATAAACTTGTTACATTTACAAAAATATCCATTAAACTTTCCTCCTCTACCTCTAACTTTATTGATACATCTACCACTGTCAAAATTATATCGTCTTCCAACATTGAATTTCATATAACTTTTAGTTGCTTCCACATCTTCTTCTCATTTTGTTGTCCATTTCCAGTCATTTGTCTTATTATTATAAATTATGGTTTTATTATAAAGAAAGTATGGTTGTTGTTTCACTTATATTTATGTGTGATTCTTATGCTTTGGATGTTTTGCTTTTTCTTGCTGGGATAACTAGTACATTGAAGAGAAGATTTTTTTGAGAAAATCCATGTTGTCCTCCTTCTCCCTTTCCTCTTTCCTTTTGATTAAGTGCATGGTTAAAAGGAAATAAAGTTGGAAAAGCTCACTGTTCGGATCTTATCTCTATGTTATAGGTGGCAGCTGCTTATGACGGAGCGTCTGAGACTTGTGTGTACAAAAAATGATGGGATAATAACTAGTCAACCCATTATAGTTCTTTATAAATGAAATTCGTCCATTTATAAGAAATCCAATTTGAAAAAGTCATTGTAGCTGTCCTTAAAAAAAACAAAATCAATCAACAACTACATAGGTTGCTATAAAAAATAACCAACAAATAATTCTTACATATAAAGAAATCCAATCTACACCAATTTCAGTCATGTAGAAAGCCCATATGAGAAAATATGATTAATCAACAAGCCAAACTAAATCCATTAATATTAAAGAAATCCAATCCACACCAAGTTCAGTCATGGAGAAAGCTCATATCAGAAAATATGATTAAACAACAAGCCAAACTAAATCAAGTAATATTAGAGAAGTGAATAATTAGATCGAAGCTATTATAGACTGTTGTATATGAACTACGTATAATCGAAACGAATATATCTAAGACCATAACATAAATCTTAATCTTATTAAGAATATTTACATTCTACAGTATGAGGCATGTAATTTTAAATTCTCAAATACTTTCTAAAAAGAGAGGAAGCGGGAATCATCAGGACATGGATATTACCTTCCTTTTAAGTTGTTCTCTTTGATCCACTAATATTTCAGTCTGACATACCAAAAAATAAACAACAATTTAATTGATGTAGAATTTATCCATCACAGGATTACCTTTGTACATTTGAAAAAACAAATAACACATGCTAATATCAATGTAATTGGAATCATGTTATAACCTTTCTTGCTCGTATACGGTTCAATCCTCGTTCGGCTCGGCTCTCTAGCTGATTTAGTTCCTTCATTGAACATGATGCCAGACCCTCCCCCAACATCTTTCTGCAAGAAATTAGAAGAAAAATGCTAAACATTTGAATATAACATATATTGATTATAGATACAATATTCAATTCCATTGCATGGATGGATTCTGAAAGTCACACTACCTTTGTGTCGAATCGAGGTTCTTAATCCTTTCTTCCATATTTGCAATTTCTCGTTTTAAATGCTACACATTGAAATAGAATCATAAAAACTGGTTAGTCATTCAATATTTAGACGTAGACCGAATCATCTGAAGTTTTAAAGTTCTTTATTATCTTTATCTATATGAAAAGTGGCTACGATGATCCCTACGTTTCGATCTGTTTTAGAAAGTAATTGAGGTTATATAAAATCAATTATTATAATTTTATTATACTAATATTTCTTTAAAGATTTATCGGTGAATCAACTTTTACAATTATACTTGCATCTTTTTCAAGTGTGTTTACAAAGAAATATATATTAGATATGAAGTTATAGTCCAAATTGGATCTGTTTAAGAAAGTAATTGAGGTTCTATAAAATCAATTATTATAATTTTATTATACTAATATTTCTTTAAAGATTTATTGGTTAATCAACTTTTACAATTATACTTGCATCTTTTTCCAGTGTGTTTACTAAGACATGTATAGTAGATATGAAGTTATAGTCCAAATTGCATAGATTCTTATAATAATAACATTTTAGAATTTTCATTTTACAAAATCATTTTGTACCATGCATTTTGTACCATGCGGAAGAAAATACGTTTGTTGTCTTTTAAGAAGATGGGAAAAACGATTTTGACTATGAAAACCATTTATATTATTATATTATTGGTTATGTTTTTAAGACACAAACTTTTATTTGTGCTCTCTTGCCCACCTTGGACGAATCTTTCCTTGGATATATGTTGAATTCTTTGTAGGTTTAAGGCACATCCAACCACATTTTTCTGGAGTTTAGAGTTAATAGTTAATAGTTAAGATACACTCAAAACGAACAATTGGTTAACAACTTTCCATAAATAGAAAAAGATCAAATCAATTAATTATTCAACTAACTAATCTATGCATATTCGGTCAATAAGAGAGATTATATGTTTTAACAGTTCCTCTTAATCTCAATGTTACATTATTTAGCACTGACAATGCCTAAGTGTTGTCTCTGAAACTCAAAAACATTTATTCACAATGGTTTGGTGAAGATATTTGCTGACTGATTTCTAGATCCACAAAATTGAAGAGAGATGTCACCATTGTTGACAATCTCACGAATGAAGTGATAACGAGTGTAAATGTAATTGTTTTTTGGTGAAATACATGGTTTTTGGACACTGCAATTGTTGAAATGCTGTCACAGAAAATATAAGTTGGCTCCTTCTCCACATATGCAAGATCTTTCAAGACTCTTATTAGCCATACTGCATGGCATGATGGTATAGTAGTTGCTACATATTTTTCTTCTGGAGAAGATATTGAGACAATGGGCTGCTTCTTATAATCCCATAAGTTCAATTTTTTGCCTAAATGAAAAGCATATTCTGAGGTGTTTTTCCTGTCATCAACGCTACCTCAAAAGTCATTGTCTGTGTATCCTATAAGTTTGTTTTATTCAAAAGTTGTGTACCACAATCCATAATTCTTTTTCCAACTTTCCAGTGAGAGTCCTTTGGAGACTCCATAAATCTATAAATGAAACTAACTGCATACATAACATCAGGTCTGGTTGCAGTAAGGTAGATAAGGTTCCCTGTAAGACTCTTAGACATTGTTGAATCAACTGTTAGTCCATCGTCCTGCATGCTCAATTTTGTTTTTGTTGCAATAGGTGTTTCTATTGGTTTTCATTTGTCCATCTTGAACCTCTTTTAGTATATGTAGCATACTTTTGTGGACATATGAAAATTCCTTGAGCAGATTGTTTAACTTTAATTCCAAAAAAACACTTTATGAAACCAAGGTCTGTCATCTCAAACTCTCTTTTCATGGTAGGTTTGAAATCATCTAACATCAGATTACTAGTGTATATCGTATCATCAACATAAAGACAAACGCTAAGAATTTTACCTTGCTGATCTGATTTGGTATAAAGAGTGGGCTCATTATTGCTCCTGCTGAACCCATTGTTGAGCAATAAGAATCAATTCCACTGTAGCAAGATATTGGAACTTGCTTCAACCCATACAAAGATTTCTTCAAGTTTTATATTCTATACTCTTGGACTTTTACCTCAAATTCTGGTGGTTTATCTACATACACCTCTTCATCTAAATTTCCATTCAAAAAAGTTGACTTCACATCCATCTGGTAAACTAACCATTCTAAGCTTCAATGGCTATCATAGCTCTAATAGTATCCAACCTTTCTACTGGACCAAAGGTCTCACCATAGTCAATACCGGGTTTATAAGTAAACCCTTTGGCAACTAGACTTTCCTTATATTTCTCTACCCTACCTTTCTCATTCAGTTTTGTCTTGTAAACCCACTTAACACTAATGTTTGTTTTATTTGTTGGGAGATCAACAAGATCCCATGTCTCATTCCTTTAAATAGCTTCAATCTCTTCATTCATGTCCTGTGTCGAATGCTATTCTTTCATTGTCTCTTCAAAATAAGTAGGTTCATAGGATAATAAGGAAAAGCTAGCTTGTTAATCCATGTCATCCAACTGCTCATAGATTTCCCTCAAGCTCCTTGTTTTCTGATTTCTCACAAAACCTATTGATTCACCACTGGAAAAAAAAGTATTTTCGGATTGTTCTTCTTGTCTTTGCAACTGTAACCTCGAAATCCTTGGTGGAGGTACTTGATGTCCTAAGATTCCCACCTGTTCATCTATTTGGAGTAACGGATTTCAGCTCTCCATTGTTTTGTTTTCTTGGTCACTCCAATATTTGTCGTCCAATAATTTTACATCTCTGCTCACCACAAATTTCTTGGTGACTGGATTATACAATCTATAGACTTTAGATTATTCACTGTACCAAATAAAAATGCACTTTTCACTCCTACTTTCAAATTTCCTTCTTATCTCTTCTGGGACATGTGCATAGGCTATATAACCAAAAATTCTTAAGTGAGAGACACTTGAATTTGTGCCACTTCATGCTTCCTGAGGATTCACACTTTTTGTTGGAGATCTGTTCAGTATGTAGATTAAACAAGCAATAACTTCAGCCCAAAAATAATTAGATATATTTTTAGCTTTCATCATGCTTCTTCCTATGTTCATGATGGTCTAAAGCCACTCCATTCTTTGTGGAGTATATCTTGTTGTGAACTACCTTTTAATTCCCTATTGTCTACAAAAATTTGCAAACTTCTTTGAGTCATACTCTCCTCCTCCATTTGACCTAAGTAATTTGACATATTTGTCACTCTTTGAACTTTGTGAATGTATCGTATTTGTTTTCGAGGAAATATACCAAAATGTTTCTGCTAAAATCATCAATGAATGTTAGAAAATAAAAATTTCCACCAATGGACTGAATTTGCATGGGTCCTCATAGATCTGTGTGAGCTAGTTCTAGATGCCTTTTGGCCCTGTAGGAGGCTACTGGAAAACTCTCTTTGATGTTTTCCAAGAATACAACATTCAAAAGGGTTAGTTTGTTTATTCAATATAGGTAGTCCCTTAACCATTGATTACTTTTGCAAGAGACTAAGACTCCTAAAAGGTAGGTGACCATACCTAATATGCCACAACCAAGTCTCATCTGTGCTTGAGACATTTTGTGCATATGAATGTGACATGTTTACACTTCTCAAATTCAATGGGAACATTATATTCTTGGTGATTTGAACCTGTTGACCACCTATCCAACTAGGGGGTCAACTCCATGTGCTCATTTGTCGAAGACTATTTGGTTCTACAAGGCATTTTTGGCCCCAACACTTCTTTTTGTAAATGGAATTTCCGCACCCCTGCATGGGTTAATAATGTAATAGGTCTGCATTGGTCATAGTTAGGTCAGTTACCTTGGGATGGGTTCATTGGGAGAGTTCGTTTCACCAAGGGTTTTTTATCCTCAAGTTATCAATTGGGCTTTTTAGCCTTACTGATTTCCCTTGAGTTTTTCCCTCACACTTGCAATAATTCCTCCAAAGTGGTGAAGGGCGTTCTAATGGGCTTATCTTCTGGTAAATATTGTTTAGGGATGATGTAAATGACCATGCATGACATCTTCTAAAGTTTCGCGGAATTCCCTTGAGTCTAGATTAGTTTTTTCTTTTTAATTAATTAATTTTTAATTAAATTTCCCTAAGTTTGGAGGTTTAATTATTTAATTAATTAATTATTTTTGAGCAAAAATTGTAAAAACTAGGTTCTTGGACTTTTGATAGGGATATTTGTGCTCAAAAGAAATGGAATGAGACCCCGTACAACCTTGGACCAAATTTCATCTCAATCGGACAACTTTTGCAATGGGTTTGTCCACCAGGAGTGTCGGTCAGTCAAAAACAACAATTTTAATTGCTAAGTCCAAACATAGCAAAAATGTAATTTTTTGTAATAATGAGTTAAAAGGATGATGTAAAGGTGGAAAAAGAATAGAGAGAGGTTTCCTAGCCTAAACCTACCCAACCCAACTTCTTTTAACCTTTCACACACCCTCACCCCCTCACATCACTCAAACCCTCACGCCCCCTAGGGGATTTGCGCCCCCCTTGTTGACGAAATGTTGTAACTTGAACTTAGAAGGGATGGTGGACCCCTCTCTTGTGTGGTGTGCCTTCCCTTACCCTCCACGTCACCCTCTAGCTCATCCCCACTCCCCTCCTTTCATTTATTCCCTTCCACTCCTTGCTAAAACCCTAAGTGGTGCACCCTCCTAGAAGAGTTACGCCCCCCCTTCATGTGGAAAACTCTAGAAAAATTATTTTAATTAGTTGGGGCCCCTTCTCTCATGTGGCACGCTTCTCCTAGCCTCCCACTTCCCTTTTTGCTTCATCCCCATGCCTCATAACCCATCCACCTCATTGATCCATGCCTTAAACCCTAGATGGTGCGCCCCCGTCCTTGGGATATCATCTTGTGCTTGGTGGTGGACACTTGGCATTGATCCAAGAAAGGTTGGTTTGCCTCTCCAAGTATAAATAGATCCATTTTCTCACTCCCTCCTCACCATATCTTGAGCTATTGTTATGCTACTTGATTTTCACCACTCTCTCTCTTTCTTGTCCATCTTTCATCCATTCTTTGGCTCTTAGGGTTTTGGAGCAAGTATTTCTCCAAGATCTATTTTGAGTAATAAAAGAGAAACTTTGGAGGATATTGGAAGAGCAACAAGTATTTTTGTTCTTGCTTACACATGAGGTAATGTTGTGAAATTTGGTATGATGGTTGCATAGATTAGATTCTTGGGTAAAGTGTTTTACTTGGGTAGATCTAACAACGAGTATTCTTGTAGATCTATATATGTGGATTTGCTAATAGGGTGAAAGTATTTCATTTTGTTAGCATATTCAGCCATATTATCTTCTTGTATGCATCATATCTTGTCAAGTTTTGCAGGTTTGGCTACAAGGGTTTTGTTCGGATTGCCTCAAGGAAGAGTCCTCCCTCAAAGCACACTAAAACTCCTTCATTCTCATTCTTTACTCATTTTCTTATTGTTGTTCATTCCATATATTATTTCAGCTAGCCTAACATAGTAGATTGGTCACTTTAATCCACTTTTATCATAGATTTTTCTTGAGAAAAATTTATGCCCTAAAAACATAAATTTTTCTTCATATTGTTGGTTGTGTGTAGCTTTTCCAGCAAGCATAGCTTGCTGGTTTTTTCAAGTTTGTAACAGGTTGAGGGGGTTATGCTACCCAAAATCATCCACACAACACTCTAAGACCCTTCTCTTCAAGTGGGTAACAAATCTCAACCTTCTCTCTATCTTTTCTAGCTTCGTGTGCATAGATCTATTTATTTTCGCTGATTTTTAGTGGCTCATAAGCTTGGGAGGAGAATTGGTATGGCCTACCTCCCACGTGTGAGCTTAGGGTTAGCTTGTTTCAAGTGTTTTTTCATTTTTAATGCATCTTCTAAGCGAAGACGTGGGTTTTAATGAGCATCTTGTTGATAGTTGTTGTTGCTTTCTCTCTCCTTCACCTCTTTGGCACAATAAAAGTAGGCTTGCCTCCACCTTGTGCCATTGAGTAGTTGTGTTGTTTTTCCTTTTCTCTTTCAAGCTTTTTAAGTTTAATAATTGCCCACACCTTGCAAGAGAAACCCCCAAAATCGTAAGGCTACGATAAGTAATGTGTTGATGGGTTTCTAATGCTTCAATGGTTAAAATATTCTAGATCTAGATCTCTTCACACATTAGTCTTTAGCCTAAGCCCTTGGGGCATAATCAACTTGCTTAAATCTACTTGCATGTTATAAGCTATCTTAAGATCTATCTTGTTTACATGATCTAATCCAACACACTAAATGGTTAATGCTTAAATGGTATAGTAAGTGGTTCCTCTTTAATGTTGTTTCATCTTTAAGGCCATTTGCCATCACACTCAAGTTAATGCATTATTGGATAAGTTGATAGTGAAGGCACACCTCTAAAGTTTCAAGCTTTTCCTTTCACACTTAATGCTTTCCTCTTAATGTTTCAACAAAAGTAAGATAAGTGGTGATAAGCTTGAGTCTCTCTCTCCTTTTCTTTGGCAAGTTTTTCTTGCCCTTGTGCATTAGTATTCTTTCATAACAAGATTTCATGTTGTGGCTAAATAAGTAGTGATATAATAATCCTTTATTTGAGTTCTCTTTACATGCTTTAAATGTGTTCATGTGCTTGAATTTCACACTTAACAACACACTTGTAAAGGTCATAAAAGTTTCGGTTTTGGCATAAAATTACCAATTTAAGGCAACTAAAAGTCACTAAAACACTCTCTAATACACCTAAAAGTATAACCAATTGATATATATACTTAATAGACTTAATAGGGTACCTTGAACCACCATCTTCACCATCTAAAACGGGGATTGAGGATGGAAACGGAAGGTGCTAGGCCGGGGACGGTCTCACGGCGCGTGGCATCCTTTCCTTAAAAACTCAATTCTTAGGGTTTGTTATCTCCCCAAATGGTTTTGTAAATTTTGAGGAGATTCATTCGTTCATACTCAATTTGTCATTTTCCTTAGTCTTATGGCTAGTGTCTTATCTCCAAATTCTTGACCAAATTCCCATTGATCTTGTTTACTCGAGAGTCTTGTTACTCTGTCTTCAACTTGCATTACAAAGACACAAATAAATGAAGTGTGTGCTCAAGTTTCAAACTCTAATTCTAATCCTAAGTCATCACATTACATATCAAATCTAGCGCATAGGACAAAGTCCATAAGTCAACACTAGAATCAAGCCATAGGCGCAGGCTCAAGCCAAGCCATGAGTGTTTTAAGCCTAAGCCAAACGCTAAGTCTGTCAAGCGCATACATATACCAAAGCCAAATTCCAGTACATATGTCAAATTAACAAATTGACATACACATGCTCAATTCTCATATTAAGCTACAAGCCAATTCTTATGACAGGTCGACACATCAAGCTATGAGCTAAATAAAGTCAAAGCCACAATTTAGGTCACGTCCATATGTCAATCCATATCCACAAACCAACAGATAAACCGAGTCCACATGCCACGCATTCAAATCAAGTCGAGCCCAATGTAGTTATCTCTTCGAACTGGTGTTATTGTGGAACGGTTCCACATGGCAGACTAAGTGCCAAGTCACCAGGATAAAGAACACATTCATAGTTGGGGCCGAGAAATTTTCTTCTCCACATCAAATGCGCAGACAGCCATTATTCCCATCTAGTTATAGCAGATGCACAGTGGGATGTCACACTTCGGCTCAAAATTCTAAATGGGCGTTGAGTTATTTTGACAGTGTTTGCAATCGCGTCGGCTTCAAAGCTTGTGAAGGAGACCATCGATACAAATCAGACTTGCTTGTCACCCGGGAGGACGGCTTGGAGATATATGAAGATATGGTGTTGGGAAGATCGTTTGAAGTGTGTGCTCAGATGTATTACCAAGTGCTTATTTTCTTGGGAAATACAATTATGGGGTTCAGTATTTGGTTGATGGGGAGTACCGAATGGCGGCCTACTTTCCCTTTGTGCCTGTCGAGAAGGTTAAAAACACAATCTACAAGGGATTGGAAAAGAAAGAAGACATGCAAATCGAAATCAATCAAGAAAGTGAAGATAAGACAGATAGTTCTGATTCTAACTGATATTGTTCTGTTCTGATTGCCATCGCTCCTTGTTGTTAAGCCCAAATTTTGAGGTACAGATTTGGAACTGAATATGATAGGGGCTGTAATGGTTTGGAAACTTGGTTTGGGTTCTGTACGAAGTATCTAGAGGATTGGCTTTTACTTTTGTTGTTATATACTATAAACCTTATCTGTAATCTTTGCTATGATAATCTGTAACTCTTCTACTGTATATTGGCCAGTGATTCTGAGACTACTTGTATTTTAATACAATAAATTGCAATTGTTTCAAACCTTTGTAGAAAATAGATGTACCGAGAAATGAGTTTTCTTATGACTCTTTCCATATACTTGCTAAGATGTTTGTCAAGCTGGAGAAGAAGAATATAAAACTAATTCAAGCAAACAAGGAGGTACATAAGGTGACCAAGTATTTGATGCTTCAAAAAGCAAAACCTTTTAACCACCCAGGTTTGGAAAACCTTGCCCAGGTTGTAGAAGACCTAAATGAACAGCTTTGAAGAGCAGGAAACATTGGAAAAAACAATTTTTGCATTTTGAAGGAGCTTTACAAAGCCTGCCTTTTCGGTGGCTATTCAGGTTTACATAGGCATCCTTAGCCACCAAAAGCACAGAGACAGGCAGAATGACATTCCTTTTGCATAGATCTAAGTTTTGTTATTCCAAATGGCACGAGGATGATTTCTGAGTGAAGGATATAATTAAGGGCCTCTGTTTTAATACTCTATTTCAGTTTTGGAGGTGCCAGCAAGGTGGAAAAGATAAAGTTTGTTGCCTATTTTTGGCAAAAAATGACCTGTCTGCCAAGGTGGCATTTTCGACCTCATCTATCAGTTATGAAGACCTGCTGCAGTTGAAAAGGATCACGAAGATTATCAGGATAAGGGTTTGACCCCTTAAATAGGATCTTTTCCTATTTTTATAAAACTGTTTTGACTTTCCATTTTTAGTATATATAAAACTGTTTTGACTTTCCATTTTTAGTAGATTTGATCAAGTTTCTTAGGATCTGGAAATATTTTGTAAAAGCTATAAAGCTCAGAACTTCAGAAGAAGGAAAGGGTCTTATTTTGGATACTAGATTATTGTATTTTGTGTTGAGACACTTTCTTTAATATAAGAGACTTGCAAGCTTCTTTCATTGATGTTATCAGATTCTTTCTTTCTTATCTGTCTATGTTTATGAGTGAATGCCATTCTCTGTCTATACTCATATAATCCATAGGTGACTGTCATCTCACTATTTGATTATTTGGCAAAGGATCATAAGCTATTGTACTAGTTTCTAGACCCATCATACCTATTGTTTTATATATGTGTGATCTGGTTTATGTGATTAGATTTTGTTCTATTTG
>SNQJ01S0106333.1:0-28632 GCA_010110895.2 Picea sitchensis | reverse complement strand
GTTGGCATGAAACATAATCTGGTTCAATAGCTGTTTTCTTTCCCCCATTTAATCAAACTTTATCTGACCATGGTGCTAGAAAGCCTTGGGAGATTTTGTATCTCTAGACAGTCTTGAAGATAGTCAAGTACTTAGATATTCATTTTGACCCAAAAACCATATCAAATATTGAGAAAATATTACCAAAAAGAGTTAGTTACCAGGCATCTCCGACTTACACCCTAGGAGAGTTTCTTGGAGTGATAACACCTGTCATATTGCCATGGTCTACCCAACAATAAATGACAAACATACATAGGAATGACATCACATAAGATCTTATCATTATATCCTCCTATCTTGAATTCAACTAAACATTGTTTAGTGACAGTTACCTGGTGTCCTTTTTGTAGCCACGAAACTCTGTATGGGCTTGGATGATCAGTCGTCTCCAGCTCTAGCTTCTCTACCATATTTGTAGAAACGAGATTATCCGTGCTACCACTGTCTACAATGAAATTTCATACCCTGTCCTTGGTCTTGCAAGCAGTCCTAAAAAGTCTGGTCCTTTGGACTGAACTCTCCACCTCCTTCTCGGGTGTGAAAAGGACTTTTCGCATCATCAACGATCTTTTGCCTTCAACGTCTTCTGCTTCAACATCCCGCCTTTGTGCCTCGGCGATGTGAGCTTCTCCAATCTCTTTCTTCTTATCTGGACACTCATAAGACTTGTGCCCATTCTTTCCACACATGAAGCATGTGATTACTCCACCTCTTCCTCTTCCTCTACCTCTAGTATGAGGAAAATTGTTGTTGTCAGCATAATCTCCTCTCTGCTCAGTATGTTTCCCTCTCTGTGAGGTTCCACCTCTCTCAGTTTGAGTCTGAGGTTTCTTCCAATCCTCTCTAGGCTTCTGATATTTGTCCTCGGCAACTGATTTGCCTCTGGGATGACTTCTTCCTCGGCCCCTCTGACTATGCTTTCGGCTCAGCTTCTCTTCCTCTTTTAGAGCCATATGATAAGCATCTTCCACCATTCTGATGGTTACCATGCTCATCTCGTCCTGGATATCATATCTCAGGCCATTCATGTATCTGGAAACTTTCTCAGCATCGCTCTCTCGATGACCTACCCTGATGTTCAGTTTATAGAATTCCTCAGTGTATTCTTTCACTGTCATCAGTTTCTGTCTCGGGTTCTGCATTCTCCTGAACAGAGTAATTTGGTAATCTATGGGGATGAATTTCGCCTTCATCTTCGCGATCATTCTATCCCAGCTCTTGATCTTCTGCTTGCCCTTGTAGCGCCTATGAGCTTGTAGTTCATCCCACCACAATGTTGCATGTCCCTTTAATCTTGTGACAACATGCTTGACTTTCTTGTCCTCTTCGACATCCTCATAGTCAAAGTATGTGTCTAGAGCTCTAATCTAGTCTAGAATCTCCTCTGCATCCAAGTTTCCCTCATAAACTGGAATGTCCATCTTGGCTCTTGCACCCATCCTTGCAATAGCTCTGATCAAACGTTCGTTTGATGCATCCTCAGCTGCAACTTCTTCTTCTCACTCAGCCTCAGCTTCACTTTCGGAATCACCAAGATCCCACGCACCGACTGTGCATCCTTGCGTTGTCTCCATGTCTTCGAGACGGGCTCGCAGATCGCGCATTACTCTCTCCATCGGTAGATCTGTCATCTGCCTGCCTTTTCTTCTCGACATTTCCCTATCCTCTGGTTTGGGTGTCTGCATGTCCCTTCTCCTGGGCAACATGGTGAATTCTCTTTTCTCTGCTACATAAAGAAAAGAACCTTTATGTGCTCTAATACCAGATGATGTCGACGCCCCGCTACCTCTCAACCCACAGGTCAGAAGGCCACATTGATGCATGATCTTTTCTTTCTCATGGCCCGAAGAACACTAAATGGTCCTTCTATTTCCCTATCGAGAAATTTGCACCCACAAAAAATCCTCGTGGGATCCCCTCTTCACACTCGGGGGATCGGAATTCACGGTTTCGCAAGGTCAATGGTCAAACATTGTACTCTCGAATCCCCGAAACCCGACAACCCGTTAACGCTGACCTTTTCCTATCGGGGTTTCCTCTATCATGATTTAGGCACTCGTGATGTTGAAAAACTCATATCCCTGACTCTTGATTCCCGATACGCTGAAACTCCGACTCACGCGTGAGTTGACTATTCAACGGTTCTTTAATCCATCGACATTTCGGAGTTCGCAATATCGTGAATCCTAATGCGTATGTTTCGGGACTTCTCACCACAAAACTCTGATAACTCGTGCCACCTGTCTCCCTCTCTGACCCTTGTGGCCCCACACTATCCCTTTGACTGTCGGGATATTGCGTTTCGCAATTTCGCGATCCTTGTTGCTATGTTTACGGAGTTCACCCAACGAAACCCCAATATGAGAATCCACGAGCAAATCTGACGGTCCTTGTGACTAAGCTCTATGGTCCTGTCCCTCCCGAGCTTTGAACCCTTCAATGTTCTCACCATAGCCTCCCTGCTCCTTTCTGAGATCTAACGGCTCACGGAATTTCGTGAACTCTCGTCAGAGAATTCCGACCGTCTGTCCTTCCTGGATGATTTCTGCGAATGACCAAATGTTCCTCCATGGAACTCTTTCGCCTACGCGCAATCTTGCAATGCCTTTCTAATTCCTCCAGTTGCGAATTCCCTTGCGTTGTTCTTCAACAATTTCGAAGGCCTTATCCTTCCTGAGCTTTTCTTATAACTCTGAGTCTCAGAAAAGACTCTTGCGCGCACTCCTTGCGGAAACCTTTCAAACACTTCAAGTGCTTGTATCCTTCAACTCTGCGCACACCTGCAGCAGCAGTCTCTAACACTTCACTCAGTTTTTCAATCCTAAAAGTTAGCTTGGCCTGCGCACTCCTTGCACAACTCTTGTGCTCAACTGCACTTTTGAGAAAATGAGAACAAAAGCAACTCTATCTAAACCCTCTGTCAACGCACTCCTTGAGGAAACTTCAACTGCACTCCTTGCAGGAACTCTTGTTCAGATAGAGAAACAATTGGAACTCATTCCTGATTCCTTTCAAACTTCAACTCAAACATGAGATCATATACACAGCATATAAAGCAAATGTATAATAGGAAGCAAACATTCATGATCATATCATTTAGCATCAATACACAGATAACAAACACAAAACCATGAATTTGAATCAACCTCTTCTATTAATCCAAATATTTGTACATGGGTATTCTTACACAGCTCTCTGCATGCTCTTCTGCTTCAATCTTCATGATAATGTTATAATACACAATGAGGGTGTCTATATCCCGTTTCCCTCTTGCGTCCTCAAACAGTCTAATCTAGAATTAAATTCTATCTACCTGCATTAACTACTTTAAATGCCTTCTACCTACTAAGGATGAGAGCAAATGGCTCAAGGTCTGATTACATTATACAAGTGCGCTTCATCTTAATGGCTCATTTAATATGGCGCATCAATCTTCAAGGAACTTTCAAAAATTTTGCTGGCGCTCGTCTAGCTGTCCTCCACTTCCATGCTAGGTCGCTTGACGTGTTCGCAATGCTCCTATATCAATCAACCTATTCCACTGGTTCGAAAAACAACTTTTCACCTTGGCAGTTTTTCGGGTTCCAAACTTCCGGGGCCGTTTTGAGGCCCTAAGCAACATTTTTTGGGATTTGGGGCCCAGGTGACCATCGAAATCATTGATCTGGGTGAGTAAAAAAAATTTCTTCTCAGTGAGACCTTTCCAACGGGCTATCGTGCGCCTAAAATGAAGATCATATGAAAAAATTACAACCCTGGGAATTTGATGTACTAACTTACTCCAACGGGGCGCACATGACTTTTGGCGCTTCATCTCCTAGGGTTAGGTTTTCGGATGTCTTGGGTTTTTGAAATTCCTGTTTATTGTAAAAGTCCTTCAAAGCCTCATTGTAACCATCTTCTTGCGGATGAGCGCACCCATCACATCTCTTCCTAGAGATAAGTTGCCACCATTTGATCAAGCTTGTTTTCCGTTGCATTTTACAGTTTCATCTTATTTCCTTATTGAATAGAAAACTAGTTTTACTGTATCTCTGTTATTCTTTGTTAAGAATATTTTAATTGTCTGTATTCATTTTGTTTTTCTCATAAAATCTGGATCAATGGTATCATAGAAGTCTTCTTCTTGTCATCATAATTCATGTCCCCAACGAGATCAGGGTACAAAGAATTAGGTCTTGAGCTTGTTTCTCTTGAGGAAAAAATCTTTCCCACGCCCAAGCGACCTCTCATGGTAGGAGAAAAGAAAGATTACGAGACAAAAGATCCTTTCAAAATGTTGCCTGAGGAATCCCTCACACAACAGAGGAATGCGATAATGGATAATTTCATGCAAATCCTTCGACAACTAGCAACAAGAGACACATCTTCCTGGAGCGGAGACATCACCCCCTTCATGGTACAAATCAACTTCAATATTCCTATATTTGAATGTCATATGGATTGAAATGTTGTAGACAAGTGGCTGAATCTAGTAGAAGGGTACTTTTTTGTTCATAGCTTTTCGAATAGAGAAAATATTACTTTTGCACTCCTCAAAGTCATTCCTCATGTCAGAGATTGGTGGGAAAATTTCTGTGAGAAAAAGGAAATAAGAGAGCCCTAATTATTTACAGTCGTGGCCACTTGGGAATCCTTTAGGGATGCTATTAAGGAATAGTACTACCTTGTCAAAAGTTATGATGACTTTTATACCAAATGGACCACACTGCTGCAAGAAATAGACCGAGCAGTGCCAGAGTTCACAAATATCTTCCATACCTTGCGCACCGAGTTGGGTATCAAGGACTCGGAGAGACATATGATTCTCTGCATAGATACATCCAGACCGAAATTGAATTTCTAGACATCTCATCCTTGGGAGCCGCCTACTGATATGTCACACAACAAAATCTAGGAAAGGGCGGATCCAACCCACATAACAAAGGACAAAGAAAATATTGCAATATCAATACAACCTGTCCAAGCCACAAGAAAATGACACCAGAAAGACAAAAAAAGATACCAGGAAGTGGTGCGACTTCCATAAGATCCCTTGGCATAAAACTGGTGACTGTCGCTCAAAGCAGTCACCGGTGGCCGAAGTGAAATCCTCTGAATCAGATGCGGATTCTAACTCTGATTCAGAACCAAAAAGGGGAAGACAGATCATTGACAGGGAACCCAGTGCCACCGTTTCTACCACCAAGCTCTAGCCTGGTGAACCAGACAAGTCATAAGAAGGAGAGTGCCTCTTCCATTCATAGATGTGGCTAAAAGGCACCTTGTATCACTTCATCGTTGATAGCGGTAGCCAGAAGAACCTCATATCAATAGATCTCGTCAAGCGGTTGGGCCTGTCGATAAGGCTACACCCACAACCCTACACCATTGGATGGATTCGCCAAGGAAACAATCTCCACATCAGCCAATAGTGTCGGCTGACGTACGACATCAAGCCCTTCAAAGATGAGGTATTGTGTGATTTTTCTCCTCTTGAAGTTTGTAATTTTCTTTTGGTCCAACCTTATTTATGGAAATGTCATGTTGTATATGAGTCTAGGCCTCGTAGTGTTATTATTACTTTGAACAGGAAATTGTACAGGATACTCAAGGCAATCCCTCCTAGTGTTATTTCTTTGATCTTTGCCAAGAAATGTAGGAAAGTCATCTCTCAGACCGAGAAAATTATCTTCTTCGTGATTCTCTCTCAGAGTGAGCAAAAGATTGCAAGAACATCTAGGGCCTCCACGATCGATCTCTCCACACAACAGAAGCAAGTGGATAAGATCGTGGAAGAATACTCAAATATCTTCTCCTCTCCTACCGGGGTACCTCTGCAGTCTCAGGTCAAGCATCCCATCGATCTAACCCTAAGCGCATTGCTACCCATTGGGTCAGTCTTCCACCGCTCTCTATTAGAAAATGAGGAGAAACTGGTACCCAATTCACCGAATCGATGACCTCCTTGATCAACTCACAGGAGCCAAATACTTCAGTAAGATTGATCTGAAGTATGGCTACCACCAGGTCCCAATACAACAAATAAATGTATGGAAGACTTCTTTCAAGTCAAAAGATAGCCTTTTTGAATGGTTGGTCATGCCCCTTGGTTTGACAAATGCTCCAGAAAATTTTATGAGGATGATGGACGATATCCTGCGACCTTTCACCAATAATTTTGTAGTGGTATATCTGGATGACATCCTCATCTACAACAAGAATTGGGCGGAACACTTGCAACATATTCAACAGGTTCTGCACACCCTGCGGCAACACAAACTATATGAAAACTTGAAAAAATGCTCCTTCATCATGGACAGGGTCCATTACTTAGGCTACATCGTTGATCACCATGGTGTGCATGTGGATATAGCTATGATCCAGGTCATTTGTGACTGGCCAACCCCAACCACACTCACTGAACTTCATAGATTCTTGGTCCTCGCCAATTTCTATCACAAGTTTGTGAAGGGATTATCTCATATCGCATGGGCCCTCAGCCAAGTAACTAGGGATGGTGGTAAGGAAACATTTGTGTGCGGCATGTCCAGAAAACAAGCCTTCGATGACTTGAAGCAATGTTTGTGTTCATCCCCGGTACTTTCATTGTCGAACCTGCAACATCCCTTTGAGATTGAGACAAATGCTTTAGACTATGCTGTGGGCACCATTCTCACTCAACACGTCCACCCCATGGCATATCATAGTGACACACTATTAGATGTTTTCCATAAGTACCCTACTTACGACATAGAAATGTACTCCATTGTACAAGCTTGTTGCTAGTGGAGACATTATGTTCTTGGGAAGAAGACAATCATCCACACTGATCAGAAGCCACTACATTTCATGCAGACCTAAGGAAGATTTCATAATGACCGCCATAAGAAGTGTTCAACATACTTACAACAGTTCCACCTGAATTTCAAGTATAAAATAGGAAGTACCAACCGAGTTGTTGACTGCCTCAACCGACCTCTAGTTGTTGAACTCACCACGGTGCTAGACTCTTGCGAACACGAGACCTCTGGATGGCCTCACCTCTATGAGATAGACCTTGACTTCTCCACCACCTACCAAATGTTGGGCGCCAACTCAATGGTCGATAATTTCAATCTTCAGCACAGGCTGTTGTGGCATCTAGGTCGTCTTTGTGTTCCATCAGGCAAGCATGCAATGATTATTTGGGAAGCTCTCTATAGTCGGGTGGCAAGACACTTTGGCACCGTAAAGATAGTGGCAGTGCTACAGAAACATTTCTACTAGCTAAAACTTTGACAGGCTGTCAGCAAGTATATCAGGTCCTTCACCGCCTGCGTTATTGCCAAACCGACCTCTAAGAAACATGGCATGTACACCCCTCTGCTTACTCCTAATAGGTCATGGGAATCCATATCAATGGACTACATGTTGGGCCTCCCATCCACCAAGAAGGGAAATGACTGTGTTTTTTTGGTTTTTGATCACTTTTCGAAATGGCGATTCTAGCCACCTGCAAGAAGAACATCACAGCAGAAGCCACTGCCAAGCTCTTCTTTGAATGAGTATGGGTACAGACCATGATATTTGATTCCTCAACTCATTTTGGTCGAGCCTTTGGTCAATGTTGGATACCAAGCTCACCAAATCCACTACCTTCCACCCCCAAACAAATGGCCAAACTGAGGTCATCAATTGGATGGTCGTACATATCCTGTGCATGTACAATTCAAAACACCCCCGGACATGGGATGAGAGTTTTCCCTATGTTTATAATATCTACAACCGAGCCCTGCATAGATCAACTAGCCATAGCCCCTTTTAGGTGGGGTTGGAATTAAATATCTTTTTTTCAGAGCTACTTTTCCAGCAGGTTTTTCAACGGCTCGCTTTTAAATTTCCATTCAATCCAGAACTGTGATCGATTTTTTGAGCATCTGAGTTGGTTTAAAATGGGACAAAACCCTTGAGGTAATGCATGTAACATTGATCCATCGAAACTCAAACTACCCTTAAAAATTTCATCGAATTCAAATCCATTTTTTTGCTTAAAAAACAGACATCGGGAGTAAAGATTGCTCCCATGTTAACCTCTTTTTTATAGATTTTGTTCTGATAAATTTGGATACGACATAAGCATTCACGTGTGTGGAATATACCTCAGTATGGTTTGTCCATTTGAATCTTTATTTCGACATGTCTATAGATGTCCCTCTCTTAAACGTTAAGCATCAGGGACGTTAAACACCAGGGACAACTGTATGACTTTGTATGAATTTCTTGGAACTATCAATACGGTTGTATCCTAAACGTTTTAGGAAATTATTTTTTTTCAATGATATTTTAGGAGGATATTTATTCGAAATCCGGTGATAAATTGTTAGATATATAGATTTGAGTAATTATTTATGTGTAATCTAAGCGATCTAGAGTTTTTTTCAACATGGTGAATCCATTTTTACATTCAAAAAATAGATTTTAAACAACAAAAATTAATAATTTGTGCAAATTTATATTCAAAAATTCAAAAAATATATATTTCAATTAAAACTTGTTTAATTTTAATAGTTCCTAATCATTTGTAGAAAATGAGATCAAGATTTTTGTGCGGTGCTTAAGGTTTTCTTCACCTATAACTTAAATTCTAGATTTTTTTCTTAATGAAAATATTATCAACGTGGAAATATTATCAACTTTTGTTTAAATGTATATTTCAATGAAATTATTTCCATTCAATCAGAAGTCATCGTTTTTAAATATTTTTTCTATTATATAATAAACATTAATAAATAAAATATATCATAAATAGATTTAATAAATAAAATATATCATAAACAGTGGCAGCAAAGTAACATTTTAATAAATTTATGACGATAGTATAGAGACTAAAATAAATAAAAAATGTGTGTTGGACAATTAAATGGAATCTCAATAAATGTTTGTCTTAATGAAATTTATATATTTGCATATAAATTTGAATATGGTGGAAATTAAATTACATATTTGTTTATATGAAGAGGAGGAGTAAGCAGCTTAGGAAAATATCAAGTTATACTGAAATCATTTCTTAAATTAGTAAGGGTAGTGCATGTTAAAGAAATCTTTGTTCATCATCAACTTCCTTTGTATCACAAAGTCTACAAATTATTTAATCTAAGGGTGTTTTAGGTTAGTTCAAATACTCATTTTAGTATTGGAGGTCATGAATATTGGTCTTAAGTGTTGGATATCTTTTTTAGATTCTCTGAATTATAAATTATAAAATATTGGTTCTCTTTTAACTTCTTGATCCAGTTGGATGTCGGTGGCCTCCCACATATTCCAACTAGCTCATTTTGGCATTTTTCCAGTTTGACAATGTTTTCTTAGTTTTCAGGTCTGTGACTTTCAGGGCCATTTTAAGGCCCTAAACAACGTTTTTAGGGATCACCACAATTAGGGTATAGAAAAAGTTAGAATTTGATGGAACCATGTGTAGTCATTGGATAGACCTTCCCAACGGGATATCATGCTCCTAAAACAGAGATCATATGAAAAAGTTACGATCCTAGGAAGTTCATGTACTAGCTTACCCTAACGGGGCCCACATGAATTCTGGCACTTCATCTCCTAGGGTTAGGTTTTTGGATGTCTAGGCTTTTGGAATTCTTGTTTATTGTAAAAAGGCTTGGAGAGCCTCATTGCAAACATCTTCTTGTGAACGAGTGCAACCATCACATCTCTTCTTAGAGATAAGTCACCACTATTGCAGTAAGCTTGTTTTTCACTGCATTTTACAGTTTCATCACATTTTATTATTGAATAGAAAATAGTTTTACTGTATCTATGTTATTCTTGTGTCTCCTTATTAAGAATAATAATAATCTATATTCATTTTTGTTCTTCTCATAAAATCTGGATCAGTGGTATCAGAGTGGTCTACTCCTTGTTGTTCTTAATGCATGTCCCCGACAAGGTCAGGGTACAAAGAATTGGGTATCAAGCTTGTATCTCTTGAGGAAAAACGCTCTCTCACTCCCAAGAGACCTCTCATGGCAAGATAAAAGAAATATGACAGGATAAGAGATCCTTTAAAAATGTTGTTCGAGAAAGCCCTCACGCAATAGAGGAACAAAATGATGGATAGTTTTATGTAAATCCTTCTACGGCTACCAACAAACGATGCATATTCCTCGAACGAAGGCACTGCCCCCTTGAAGGTACACATAAACTTTGATATTCCCATATTTGAAGGTCAGATAGACGCAGATGTTGTAGACAAATGGTTGAATCTGATGGATGGGTATTTTTCTGTCCAGAACTTTTCAAACAGAGAAAAGATTACGTTTTTTATCCTCTAAGTCGTTCCCCATGTCAAATATTGGTGGGAAACTTTATGTGAGATAAAGGAAATAGAGGAACCCTCATTATTTATAGTCGCGATCATCTGGGAGTCCTTGAGGGATGCTATCAAGGAACAATACTACCATGTCAGAAGTTATGACGACCTATAGACAAAATGGACCACTCTGCGACAGGAAAGAAACCAAGCAATGCCAGAGTTCACAAATATCTTCCATACCTTGTGCACCAAGTTGACTATCAAAGATGAGGTACTATGTGATTTTTCTCCTCTCGAAGTTTGTAATGTTCTTTTGGGACAACTTTATTTATGGAAACATCACGTTGTATATGATTCTAGGCATCACAGTGTTATTATTACTTTGAACAAGAAATTATACAGGATACCTGAGGCAATCTCACTTAGTGTTACTTCCTTGATCTATGCCAAGCAATGCAGGAAGGTCTTCTCTCAGACCGAGAAGTTTGTCTTCTTCGTGATTTGCTCTCAAAGTGAGCCAAATATCACAATCACATCTAGGGCCTCTGTGACCGACCTCTCAACACAAAAGAAGCAAGTGAACAAGGTCGTGGAAGAATAAAAATATATATTCTCATTACCTACCAGGGTACCCCTATACTGTTAGGTCAATCATCCCATCAATCTAACCCCCGACGCACCGCTACCCAATGGTCTAGTCCATCATCTCTCTTTATTAGAGAATGAGGATATCAAGTGACGTATCCAAGAACTTCTCCACAAGGGGCAAATCCATCCCATCTCATCGCCTTGTGGGATCCCAATCATGATGGTGCAGAAGAAAGATGAGACCTAGTGAATCTGCATTTATTATTAAGCCCTATACAAAATCACAGTCAGGAACCAGTACCTGATTCCAAGAATCGGCAATCCCCTTGATCAACTCAAGGGGGCCAAATACTTCAGTAAGATTGATCTGAGCTCTGGTTACCAGCAGGTGCCCATAGAAAAGACAGATGTATGGAACACCTCCTTCAAGTCAAAAGAAGTTATTTTTGAATGGTTTTCCATGCCCTTTGGTTTGACAAATGCTCCAACAACTTTCATGAGGAATATGGATGATATCCTACGACCTTTCACCAATACTTTTGTAGTGGTGTATCTAGATGACATCCTCATCTACAACAAAACTTGGGTGGAAAATTTGCAGCATATTCAACATGTTCTACACACCCTGTGGCAACACAAGCTATATGCCAACTTGGAAAAATGATCATTTGGCATCGACAAGGTCCAGTACCTAGGATACATTGTGGATAAAAATGGTGTGCATGTGGATCCAGCCAAGATCCATGTCATCCGCGACCGACCATCCCCAACCACACTCACTGAGCTTCTTAGGACTTGCCAATTTCTAACATAGATTCATGTTGGGATTCTCCCATATTTCATGGGCCCTTAGCGAAGTAACCAAGGGTGGTGGTAAGGAAACATTTATGTGGGGCTTGTCCCAACAACAAGCGTTCGATGATTTAAAGCAGTGCTTGTGCTCAGCCCTGATAATTTCATTACCGAACCTGCAAAAACCCTTTCAGATCGAGACAGATGCTTCAAACTATGTTGCGAGCACAGTTCTCACTCAACACGACCATCACGTGGACTAACATATTGAGACACTATCAAATGTTGTCTGTAAGTACCCTACTTATGACAAAGAAATGTACTCCATTTTGAAATCCTGCCACTAGTGGAGACATTACATTCTCGGGAAGGAGATAGTCATCTACACACATCATAAGCCATTGTAGTTCATGCATACACAAGGAAAATTGTAGAATGACAACCATCAGAAGTGGTCCACATACCTGTAATAGTTCCACCTCAACATCAAGTATAAAACCAACAATACCAACCGAGTCGTTTATTTCGTCAGCTAACCTCCAATCGCAACACTCACCACGGTGTTGGACTCTTGTGGCCAGGATACCTCTGGATGGCCTAACCACTATGAGACAGACCTTGACTTAGCAACCACATACCAAATGTTGGGCGCAAATGTAGTTGTCGCTAATTTCCATCTTCAAGATGGGATATTCTGCCAACTAGAACATCTATGTGTTCCATTAAAAGAGTGAAAGAAGCTGATTTGGGAAGCCCACTATAGTCGGGTGGCAGGACACTTCATTGTCAAAAATACAGTGGGAATGTTCCAGAAGAATTTCTACTGGTTGAAACTTCGACAGAATCTCAATAATTATATCAGGTCATGCACTTCCTGTGATATTTCCAAACCGAACATTAAGAAACATGGCCTATACACCCCCTTTCCTACTCCTGACAATCCATGGGAATCCATCTCAATGGACTACATGTCATGCCTTCTATCCACCAAGAGGGGAATTGACCATGTCTTTGTGGTTGTTGATCGCTTTTCCAAGATGGTGATCCTGGAAGCCTACAAGAAGAGCATCAAAGAAGAGGCCACTTCCAAGATCTTCTTTGAATGAGTATGGGTACATTTTTTAATCCCAAAAACCATTGTCTCAGATCAGGAAATTCAGTTCGTCAACACATTCTAGTAGATCCTTTAGTCATTGTTGGACACCAAACAAACCAAATGCACTTCCTTCCACCCCCAGACGGATGGCCAAAATGAGGTCATCAATCGTATGATGGTGCATATCCTCCACTTGTACAATTCCAAGCACCCCTGCACATGGTATGAGAATCTTCCCTATGTTTAGAATAGCTACAAAATATCCCTACATATCTCAACCGACCACAACCCATTTTAGGTCGGGTTGGGATTCCAACCATTGGGTCCCATGGATGTTGCACTACCTCTTGCGGCCACCCTGACCGATTCATCACCTGCTCCAACTGAAGCTAACAAATCCTCTTGGTTCATTGAGAATATCAAACACATCCTCCAACAAGTTCAAGATATTTTACGGAATTCCAATGCCAAGTACAAGCAACGCCGTGATCAACACTGGTTGCCACATAAGTTTCAGATGGGAGACAAAGTGTGGTTACACTTGTAGAAATAACACCTTACAGGGCCCCATCGAAAGCTTCACCCACTTCATTATGGACCTTACACCATCTCCAAGGTTGTGGGTGACAATGATTTTCATATCAACATTCCCCCTTTCTTTGGCTTGCACTCAGTGTTTAGCGTGCATCCCTTTCGGCCATACTTCCCACCATTATTGGACACCTCAGAGATATCAAAACAGTTGACACCAATAGAGATAAACCCTGACTGCATGCAACAAGCATCCAGTGATCATATTGTGGACACACAGGTTAAGAGCACTCGCCAACAAAGGATCCAACTTTATCGATTTGTCAAAGTAGGGAAGCTCTTGCACTAAAGCAAGTGGCTCACTCGAGACCAAATTCAATAGAAATTTCATCATCTGATGGGGGAAATCAATGCAATGGATACCATTGATTCCTAAGGGGGGGTGATTAATCCATATGGATTTTGGTGGCCTCCCATTTGTTCCAACTGGCTCATTTTGACATTTTTTCAGTTTCACAGCGTTTTCCTAGTTTTCGGGTGTCTGACATCCAGGGCCTTTTTGAGGTCCTAAAAAACGTTTTTAGGGCTGACCAAAATCAGTATATAGATGAATTCAAATTCTTATGAAAATATGTGTAGTCATCAAATAGAAATTTCCAATGGGCTATCGTGCACTTAAAAAAAGATCGTATACAAAATTTACGACCCCATGAAGTTGATGTACTAGCTTATCCCAATAGGGCCCACATGACATTTGGCCCTTTATCTCCTAGGGTTTTTTTTTGGATGTCTATGGTTTTGGCATTCTTGTTTATTATAAAAATTATTGCAGAGCCTCATTGTAACTATCTTCTTGCGAATGAGCGCAACTGTCACATCTCTTCTCAGAGATAAGTCACCACCATTATAACAAGCTTGTTTTCCGCTGCATTTTATAGTTTCAGAATGTTTTCTTATTGAACAGAAACCAATTTTATTATGTCTCTGTTATTGTATATCTTCTATTATTGTGTCTCTGTGTTAAGAATAATAATCATTTGTATTCATTTTCGTTATGCTCATAAAATCTGGATCACTTCCTCTTATTAATGATTTCATTGTCACTCCAAGTTTTATCTTTAAAATTATATGGATATAACATCTAATAGTGTCAATATTATTAGTATACTTATCTTATTTTATGTTCCAATAATTTCACCATGCCTCACAATATATATCCCATCCTTTTTTAAGCTTCAGTGATTACTACTTATAGTAGACAAAATAACATGGAGCATGTTGGCACCCTATAATTTTGATACCAATTTATGAGCCTATTCGCTCATTATGCAACATAATCACATTTTTGAACAAGAACTTTTGTAGCATTATGGTATTTTTGTAGCTCATGTTTTTATAGGGTTTTCAAACTAATAAAGGTCAAACAAAGCTTTCAAGTATCAAGCAAAGTGTTCGGGGCTGCACCTAGGTATTCATGGAAATAACTGCAAAATTTTGAAGGTTAAACAATGATCAAATAGAGACAAGGCCTGGTGGAAGGAGTTTGATGTGACTCCTTGTCAACTTTAGGATGTTAGCAGTCAAATTTGTTATTGGTGCACACTCATGATGAAAGTCTTCATGTGGCAAGTATAAATTTCAGCTGAGGTTCAGATGTTGCTTTAACGTTTGACTCAAAGTTAAGAGAAGCTTCTCATATCTGTTATACCACTTGTTATTAGACACTTTAAGGATAATGTTTGGTGGTTTTTTGTGCTTCTCCATATTTCAAATGTTTAATTGTCGAAGTATTGAATATAGTAGAGTAATTTGGCATTGTGAAGAGGTTGAGAAAGCTTAAAGGCATAAATTTCGCAATGAAATACAATTCGCTATGAAATTTCTTGTACAACAGTTTTGCAACAAATTAGTTGCTTCAAAATGTTATTTCCATCATATATTTAAAACGAGCAATTGGGTTTTTTCCGAAATTTTGCATGGAGAGGCATCATAGTGTCACTACTTTTCTGACAAATAATCATCCAACCCAGTTTGTCATTTGGGAGGAAAGAATAAATTAACATATTTGCTGCGAAATTTCCTATAGCTAAATGTTTTTGCAGTCAAATTCAAGATCAGATTCTGAGTAGATGGTGATTGATATCAACAAACTCAAAGATGATTTTCGTAAAAATGAGTTCATCTACAAAAACCTCTCTCAGTATTTTCACATGTGTCATGTTTTGGGGCATTCGAAGGGATCTTTACAACCTATTTTTACAGGTTTTAGCCAAGTTTAATTAACTAAAAACTAAACCCTAAAAAATAGGAGTTAGTTTGTAACTCCTTGAATGTGAAACCCTAAATATTTCGACCTTATTGAGTTAGAGTGGAATGTAATCCTATATATTATGAAAAAGAGGATTTTAAAATGGGGTTCGAGGGGTATGTGAGAAACAAAGATTGTTGTGCCTGTAATATTTAAGAATTGTTAAAGATGGATCAATAGAGAATTACATAACTATTTTGAACAAAGATTCATGTGATATATTTTCCTTAGAATGTATTTATTTCATGTAAATGTGTTATCTTTCTTAGTTACTCACTTCTGTATTTTCTTCAGTATTTGAATGGATATTTATGAATTAAAATTCATTTATAATTCTCTAGTTTCACCACATTCATGTACTTTCATATTTTTCCTCTAAACTCATTACATAAGTCATCCACTATTAGATTCTCTTCCTTGATAGATTGTTTTCTTAATTCAACCACCTTACTACAACAAGTTAAAGGTCTAAGAAAAGTGTATCTATCTTGCCTTTGTTCTAACTGTTTAGTAATCAGTTATTGGTCCCTGCAATTGATATTTAGCTTCATGACTCCATACCCAATGGTCCTCTCCTCTGCTCCATCAACCACATCATAAACTTTGTGTCTTTACTTACAAATCTGGCCACTGTTTTATAATTTTAGTGAGAGATTTTTCTCTGGTTGGAAAGACCATTTTTCATCCCAAAGTGGTTTGAAAAAGTTACCTCTATGTTTTCCTTTCATATCCAAGGAAAATTACAGAGTGATAACATTTTGGCGCCGCTGTTGGGGAGTGAAGGTGAAATATTCCCTGGGAAAGAACGAAAAAATATTCATACATGATTCTTGAGGGTAGATAGAGAGTCAAACAGATAAATTGGTTGTATTTTTTACCTCGACGACTTCATTTTTAGAAGAATCTAGACTTAAGAGTTTTCATGGCGACTCCACTATCCAAAGAAACTGAAACTTAAAGGGTTTATTAGCAACGCCACTATCTGAAGATGGATTCTCAATCTGTAAGGTATTCTCCTATGAATCGTGCCCATGTACCTATTTTTCCAAATCGTATCCCTTGTATAGATTGACAAACATATTTTCCAAAACTCAAAGATGAAGAAGGTGATGATGTTGCTTTGCATTTGATTAAGTTTCATATGCATTCGCGTAAACTAAAATTTGAATGGAATGAAGATTCTTTAATGAAAATGTTCATGGCCACCTCCAAAGGAAAGGCAAGATCATGGTATGAAAAATTACTAGATTTCAGTCTATATTATTTAAAGTATTTTCATACAATAGTTTTTTAAAATTATAAAGGATCCTATTCATCTTTGTTGTTGGTTCAAAATTGTTGTGATCATTTTGAATTTTTCATTCAAAATTTGGGAAAGGTTTATGAAGATGAAGTATTTATGGATGCTAAAATTACAGAGGCCTTTCATGAAAACCCTTTTCATCATCAAGAAGAAATTATGGTTAAAATCATGAAGATGGGTGTCTATTCTGAGTGAAGAAACTTGGGTGTATTTTTTGTAGAAGTATGAAGTGTTTTCTCATTTTCTTGAATTTAAGGCATTAGTTGAAAAGAAAAGTGGTTTGAAAATTCTCACCCTACAAACATATAATGGGGGAGAATACAAGTCAAATGCTTTTTTGAATTATTGCAAGAAGAATGGGATAAAGTGAGAGTTTACAAATTCCTACTCTCCTCAACAAAATGAAGTCGCGAAAAGGAAAAAATGGGAGCATAGTTGAAATGGATCAGAGCATGCAAAAAACTAAGTCTCTTGAAAATGAGTTTGGGGTTGAAGCAGTGCACGCTGCAGTTTACACTTTCAATAGATGTCCTACGAGAGAAATATTGAATTCGACCTTAGAAGAAACATGGCCAAGATACAAACCAAGTGTTCCACATATGAAATTTTTCGGTTGCACTGCATATGCACATGTTCCTAAGGAAAAGAGGAGAAAAATGGATGATAAAAGTGTGAAGTGCATTTTTATTGGATATAGTATTGAAACAAGAAGTTACAGGTTGGTTGATCCTCAATCAAAGAAGATGATAATAAGCATAGATGTTGTGTTTGGTGAGCAAGGAATTTATCAGCCAGAACATGTACAAATTGAATTAAGAAAATATGTAGTGCATATTGGTGATGAATCAAATTCTAAGTCAGCAAAGACAGATGAAGTCAAGAAGACGCATAAGTGGCTTGAAAGGAGTCATTCATAAACCAATATGTTGGATATAAATTTTGAAAGAAGCCTTATTAGATCCCAAAGTTGTGTTGTAAATTTTTCACTTATGGCATAAGTAATAAAGATGGACGAACCACAAAATTATGCAGAAACATCCAAAAAGAAAGAGTGGAATGAAGCCATGGAAGCAACATTGAATGCCTTGCATGGGACTTGGTGAGTTTACCAAAAGGAAAAGATGTAATTGGTATTAATGAGTTTATAAAAATAACTTCCGAGTGGTAAATTTTGAGTAGCAGTTCCCCTATAATCACTTTCTCACCACCCCTATAATCACTTTCTCACCATATAAGTTTTAACAAGTACATTTGAACTTCATCTCTAATAGAAAATGATATGATATGATCCGTAGTGGATAGGATCATAGCTTATGAGGGTTCACCAAGATGAAACCACTCTCCAACATTCCTTGAAATATTCTTCTCAAACAAATCTATGACACCACTCATTAACACAAATGAATATCAACCAATACTTATTGTACCAACCACCTTATGTAATATTAACAAAGGAAAAGAAGATAGAAGGAAGCAGTCGAGAAAGTTTAGGGAAGACACGAAAATAAGGAGACCATCGTTTTGGCAAGTGGGATGTACAGGATGAAATCATTATCACTGTGATCAAATTTATGCTGCCACGCTCGTTGTGTATGAACGGTTTTTTTACTGATTCCGTTCCGATAAAGCCGGATACGACATAGGCTTTCACGTGTGTGGAATATACCTCCGTATGGTTTGTCCATTTGAATCTTTATTTGGACACGTCTACAGATGTCCCTCTCTTAAACGTTAAGCACCGGGGACAGCTGTATGAATTTGTACGAATTTCTTGTAACTTATGGTCATAAAAAAAAAACTCTCTTAAATGTTAAGCACCGGGACAGGTGTATGACTTCGTACTAATTTTTTTAAACTATCAATATTATCAATATTAATGTAATCAAAACTTTTTAGGAAATTAATTTTTTAATGATATTTTAGAAGGATATTTAGGATAAATTGAATCCATTTTTACATTAAAAAAATAGATATTAAACAATAAACAATAATAATATATGCAAATTTATATTATCAAAATTCAAAAAAAAAAAAATTTAATAAAAACTTTATAGTTATATATTTACTTTTCAGAGTTCCTAATCATTTGTAGCAGCTGAGATCAAAGATTTCTGTGTGTTGCTTAAGGTTTGCTTCACCTATAACTCAAATTCCACATTTTTTTCTTAATGGAAATATTATCAACGTTTGTTTAAATGTATATTTCAATGAAATTATTTCCATTCAATGAAAAGTCATAGTTTTTAAATATTTTTTCTGTTATATAATAAAATTTAATAAATAACATATATCATAAACAGTGCCAGCAAATAGAAAATGTGCGTTGGACAATTAAATGGAATCACAGTAAATGTTTTTGTTAATGACATTTGTATATTTAAATATAAATTTGAATATGGTGGTAATGAAATTACATATTGGTTTATATGAAGAGGAGTAAGGAGCCTAGGACAATATTAAGTTATGTTAAAATTATCTCTTAGATTAGTAAGGGTAGGGTATCTTAATGAAATTGTTGTTTATTATCAACCTCTTTTGTATTATAAAGTCTATAAATTACCTAATTTAATGGTGTTTTAGGTTAGTTTAAACACTCATTTTAGTATTGGAGGTCATTAATATTGGTCTTTAAGTGTTGGTTTTTTTATTATTCTCTGAATTATAAATTATAAAATATTGGTTCTCTTTTAACTTCTGGATTTAGATGGATGTTGGTAGCCTCCCACTTATTCCAACTAGCTCATCTTGGCAGTTTTCCAGTTTGACAATTTTTTACTAGTTTTCGGGTCCGTGACTTTCGGGGCCGTTTTGAGGCCCTAAACAACATTTTTAGTGCTCGCCACAGTCAGACTATTGACAAATTTATAGTCTGACAACAACATGTGTAGTCCTTAGATAGACCTTTTTCCAACAAGATATCGTGCACTTAAAACTAAGATCGTATGCAAAAGTTACGACCCGAGAAAGTTGATGTACTAAAACTTACCCCAACGGGGCCCACATGACTTCTCGCGCTTCATCTCCTATGGTTATGTTTTTTGATGTCTAGGATTTTGGCATTCTTGTTTATTGTGAAAAGGCTTGGAAAGCCTTATTGTAACCATCTTCTTGCGAATGAGCGCAACTATTACATATCTTCTTAGAGATAAGCCACCACCATTCTAGCAAGCTTGTTTTCCGCTGCATTTTATAGTTTCACCGCATTTTATTATTGAATAAAAACCAATTTTACTACATCTATGTTATTTTTTTGTCTCTGTGTTCAGAATAATAATAATCTATATTCATTTTTGCTCTACTCACAAAATCTGGTTTAGTGGTATCTGAGCAGTCTGTTCCTTGTCATTCTTAATGTATGTTGTCGATGAGGTCAGGGTACAAAGAATTGGGTCTCGAGCTTGTTTCTCTTGAGGAAAAAAACTCTTGCACACCCAAGCGACCTCTCATGGCAGGACAAAAGAAAGACGTCAGGACAAGATATCCTTTCAAATTGTTTCTCCAGGAATCCCTCACGCAAAAGAGGAACAAAATGATGGATCATTTTGCACAACTCCTTCAGTGGCTACCAACAGGCGACGCATATTCCTCGAACGGAGGCGTTGTCCCCTTCAAGGTACACATCAACTTTGATATTCCCATATTGGAAGTTCAGATAGACGTAGATGTTGTAGACAAATGGTTGAATCTGCTAGAAGGGTATTTTTCTATCCATAACTTTTTGAACAGAGAAAATATTACGTGTGTGCACCTCAAAGTCATTCCCCATGTAAAATATTGGTAGGAGACTTTCTGTGAGAAAAATGAAATAGAGGAACCCTCATTATTTACAGTCATAGTCACCTGGGATTCCTTCAGAGATGTTATCATGGAACAATACTACCTCGTCGAAATTTATGATGACCTGTATACAAAATGGACCAGGTTGTGGTAGGAAAGAGACCAAGCAATGCTAGAGTTAAAAAATATCTTCCATACCTTGCGCACCAATATGTGTATCAAATATTTTGAGCAACATTTGGTGCTCAAGTATTTTGGTGGTCTGCATATATGCATTCAGGTCGAAATGAATTTTTTGGACATCTCGTCCTTGGGCATGGTCTATAAAGATGCCATTAAAATCAAGGAAAAGCTTAAACAAAAGATACGACAATTTGGGCCTGGAAACCCCTCACATCACAAGCAAGTAAAGGGAATTCCCAACCCGCAAAACAAAGGACAGAGCAAAGAAGGGTAACTTCAGGACAACCATTCTAGTCTGCAAGCAAAGAAGGACATCAAAAAGACAAATAAATATACCGGGAAGTGGTGCAACTTCCATAAGAACCCCTGGCATAACATTGCTAATTACCACTCCAAGCAATCATTGGTAGCTGAGGTGAAAGCCTCTGGATCAGATACGGGTTTTGACTCTCATTTAGAACCAGAAAGGGGGAGACATATCAATGATGCAAAACCCAATTCCATTGTTGTTGGAACCAAGGTCCATCCCGATGAACTAGGTGATCTAGAATGATGCAAGCACCTAATTCATTAACATATGTGGGTAAAAGGAACCCCACTGCACTTTATCATCGATAGCGGTAGCCAGAAGAACCTCATCTCAGAAGAGGTCGTAAAGAGGCTAGCCCTAGGAACAACGTCGCACCTGCATCCCTACACCATTGGATGGCTCCACCAAGGAAGTGATCTCTGCATCAACCAACAATACATCCTGTCGTATGACATCAAGCCCTTCAAAGATGAGGTATTTTGTGATTTTTCTCCTCTCGAATTTTGTAATGTTCTTTTGGGCCAACCTTATTTATGAAAACTTCATGTTGTATATGAGTCTAGGCATCACAATGTTATTATTACTTTGAACCGAAAATTATATAGGATACCTGAGTTAGTCCCACCTATTTTTATTTCCTTGATCTATGTCAAGGAATGCAGGAAGGTCATCTCTCATATTGAGAAGTTTGTCTTCTTAGGGATTCGCTCTCAAAGTGAGCAAGAGATTGCAACCACATTGAGGGCCTCCATGAACGACCTCTCTACACAACAAAATCAAGTGGACAAGGTCATGGAAAAATAAAAAGATATTTTCTCATCCCCTATTAGGGTACCTCTGCACTGTTAGGTCAAGCATCCCATCGATCAAACCCCTGACTCACCACTACCCAATGGGTCAGTCTACCACTGCTCTTTGTTAGAGAATGAGGAGATCATGCGCCAGATCCAAGAAATCCTCCACAAGGGGCACATCCATCATAACTCAACACCTTGTGGGAGCCCAATCATGTTGGTGCAGAAGAAAGAAGGGACCTGGCGACTCTACATTGATTATCGAGCCCTAAATAAAATCATAGTAAGAAACCAGTACCTGATTCCCAGAATCGATGATCCCCTTGATCAACTCAAGGGGGGGAAATACTTCAGTAAGATTGATTTGAAGTATGGTTACCACCAGGTGCCCATAGAACAAACATATGTATGGAATATCACCTTTAAGTAAAAAAAAAGGTATTTTTGCATGGTTGGTCATGCCCTTTGGTTTGAAAAATGCTCCAACAACTTTAATGAGGATGATGGATGGTATCCTATGAACTTTCATCAATACTTTTGTAGTGGTGTATCTGGATGACATCCTCATCTATAACAAGAATTGGGAAAAACACTTGCAACATATTCAACAGGTTATGAAAACCCTGCGACAACACAAGTTATATACCAACTTGGAAAAATGATCCTTCGGCATGGACATGGTCCAGTACCTAGGATACATCATGCATCAACATGGTGTGCACATGGATCCAACCAAGATCTAGGTCATCCGTGACGGGACATGCCAAACCACACCCACTGAGCTTCGAAGCTTCTTAGGCCTTGCAAATTTCTATCGTAGGTTCATGTTGGGTGTTAGAGATGCCTTTTTAATTGATTTAAATAGAATCCTTAAAATCAAGGGTGGTCTTTAAGTTGTCTTTTACTTCGCGACATTTACCCACTAAAAAATCTCAGTAGTCCCGACATGTGAAGTGACGAGGGTCGTTATACTCCTAAGTTACTACCTTTAACTGTTAAATGAGATTTTTCACTTTTTGTACCTCACGATATTGCGCTTCGGGAGTTACAAGTCACATGGTTTACAAGCCCCGATGTGCGAAGTTGAAAAAATATTTTAAAAGGCTTACCTCAGGTTAAAGTGGGGAGTAAAAGTTCCTTAAACCCTAGTCAAGTGATATCGAGGTTTCACGTCTCGGTGTTCACTCTCTCCAAAAACCTTACCGTCATAACTCCGATAGGCCAAATCGTGAGACATTTACATAAGTTACCCAAGTTAGTGTCAATGTTGAATAGTTTTTAACCATATTGAAACCCTATTAGGATTTCGTGACTCAACATATGCTCCTCCCAAAAGCTATACCTTCGAAACCCCAAGTCGCGAAGTCACGATATTACTTAAATATAAATTAATTAAACATTTAATCCGGTTTACCTTCTGGCTTAACTAGATCACATCAACGCGATCTTGGAATTTCGTGACTCAACATATGCTCCTCCCAGGAACTATACATTCGAAGCCCCGAGTCTCGAAGTCACGATATTAACTAAAACATGATTAATTAAACGCTTAATCCAGATTATGTTTTCACTTAACTAGATCACGTCATTGCAATCTTAGGTTTTAGAGGCTCGAAACGTTAGAATGAAAACTCTCGATACGGTGAATGCTGAAAGGTTTATTAAAGTATAAGAAAGCCTAATTAAAGAAGCTAAGCCAGCCCAATCAGTTTTTAATACAAATAATTATATGTGTAGTCTATGAGGTAAATTTAAATGTTCCTTGTGCCAACTTGTGTTACGAACCGTCGAAATTTATGGCATTAATTGGAAATGAGGCGAAGTGACAAGTAAGGATATATTTTTTATTGCTAAATCTGTCTCTAAAAATGATTTGACCATTCTATTCATAAGGACGTCGAGGTTTTAAATGGTCGAAGATATAGATCTCTTTCTTTCAGTGTCACAAAGCTCATTTCTATTTTGCGCAAAGAAGCTTTTCTCAATAAATTGATTTCTGTATGTATACATATTTTTACCGCAGGAGAGATACATCATAATCCTCTGTCATGGCCCCACGAAAAGAATCCTAGGTAAGTGATGAGAGTTCAGGGAAAGGCTCAGATAATGTTTCTGATACTTCACCACGAAGTGTTGATTCTATCAGAAGTTGGTCATACATCTCTGAGGTTCTGCAGTCTGAATTGGTGAACTGTTTAGATGATTCCAGTGATAATGAGAAGGACGACTTGGCCACCAAATACAAGATCGCCATCCAAGCAGAGATGCATAAAGTAGCGGTTAGGCCACATCTTCTTCCTTACTATGATATGATCCGATGGGTGCTAGACCATGTAGATATCTCGACTAGAACCATCATCAATGAGTAGAAGGTCATTATTGGGACCTTTATACCAGAACAATTACAGGCGATGTACAAATTGTCTTCCATGCCAAACTTCACATACAATGTCGAGTTTCTGGAGGATTTTAAATAGAAGGAATGCGAGCAATATGGAAAAAGATTATCTGATTTGATCAAGGATTGGGTCTCAAACCCCGTGAAGTTCAGAGTAGATAGTAACAGAGTTTATTCCATATCTTCCTTGGAACCGCAGTTCAAATACATAGCAATGATGACCTGTAGATTCTATGGGAGGGAGGACACCACACATTGTTTCCTCCCATGGGTGCCTCTGATGCATACAGTTGCGGAAGGTTGTTCCTTTGACTGGGACAAACTGTTTTCAGATAGTCTAACCAGTCAGATTACAGAATATCGGACGTAGACGACAAGTGGGAAGGCCGCTTCATTTTTTATGTCTGCATACATCATGGACGTCATGTGTTTCATGATGTCTTTTCCCTTAATGTGCTGAAGTTGGGCTCCATCTGATGTTGAGCCTATCCATGTATACCATTCAAAGCTTTGGGAGGATAAGGCCGCGGATTTCATATACAAAATTTTCAATTGGGTAATGGTACCAATGCATGTCACCATCTTCAGTAATCCACCACCTAGGATCTCAGATAGCATCACGACCAATTTGAGCAGCGTGGCCAACTAGTACGTGGAGGTAGAATTTTCATACATTAGGGTTTTCAACGCCTCTGTTCCTCTGCATGCTCTACCATTATTTATACCTGATAGGGTGGTTTGTCGTGAAATCGCTAGGCAAATCGTGATTGGTGGCATAAGAACAGAGATTAAAGGATTTTTGAAGAAGGTATGGCCACCTTTCCCCATTCATTTAAATACCTAATCTTTATTAGATTTCGAGGATGCAAAGGCTGAGGCAGTAGCCATGGAAGATATTAAATTGGTCCACATCTAATTCAAGAAACATGACCCACATAGGGTCGTGAGTAATCACATGGATAATTGTGGCCTTAAAATATTTGAACACGAGAATTCGCCTCATGATGATATTTTTCGAGGCGCAAGAACTTATGCCGAAGTTTTGGGTCGGATACAAGCCCTGTCGCCTGAAGAGAGGGCCAATGTTTTAAAATTCCAAGAACACCGGTGGAGCTGCCTTCCCCCAGTATTATAGGGTGTGAAACCAATGACTGTAGAGGTGCAGCAAACGGAAGCCAAAGGATCCAAAGATTCAACACCCAACCAAGAAGAACACCAAGAAAAGAAAGAGCAAACAGGGAGCCCGAAATAGGAAGCCGAAACTCCCAACCCTCCAAGCGAAACAACCTCGGTTGTTACTTCGGGGAAATCATCTAAGCATATCAACAATCCCATTGTCTCTGTCTCCCCCCTACAATCCACAAAGGGGATCCCAGACGCAGGTTGGATTTTCGACGAAGAATTAATGCCCATAACTATGCAAGAGCTACCTCTGAATGAATTCTTCTTCGATAAGAAAAGAAAGGTTGTCGTGAAACAAGAACTTTATCAAGAGGCAGGCACGGTATCCAAGAAATTTAAAATTTTAACTGATGGGAGAGCTATGAAAAAAGAGGAATTTGCAACTCAAATAGCAGGGACATTGGGGGCTTTCACTACAACTAACCAATATTCAGTCGGGACCCTAAAGGATTAGCTGAAGAAAAAAAAACATTTGATCAAAACATTAGAGGCTAAACTAGCTACAACAAAGGCAGCTACCAAAGATTAGGTGAATACAGGTATAGAACAAGCTAGAGTAGATGATCAAAGGGAAATCGAGTGGCTCAAAGCCGATCTCGAACAGACTCAGTTGATGGCTCAGACCAATCAAATACAGATAGGCCAACAAGGAGAATTAATATGGCAACTACATGCCAAATTAGACTTAGCCGAAAGCCAGGTAATCGATATCGGGATATTCCAATCCCAAGCTGTAGAAATCAGAAAAAGAGTGTCAGCAACTCAGCAAGGTCTCCTTGCTAAGATGGAAATGATTCAAAACAACTACCAACTCATTGATCGAGTACTAGAAAACCTCTCTCTCATAGAAAAAGAAGCTGGGGTGGTTCGAGTTGCTTTCCAAGAGGCTATTATATCTACGGTGAAAAGGGAAACATGCAGTAGTTCTAGATTTTCCATCCTAGAGAAGACCCGAGGTAACATCTTGCTGAAAGAATGGGAACGTAACATATTGGAAGGCAGACAACAAGCTAAAGAGGTAAGAAAATCTTGTGAAAAAACTTTTAGTTCTCTAGATGGGAGTTGGTTGGGTTTCAATGGTAAAAACAACACTGAGATACTGGGTCAGATCAATACAGCCAAGCATCTGGTCAATATCAAGGAAAATAAAGAAAGAGAGTTGGCTAAAATATCACAAATAACCCAGACGAACATAGTCCAAATAGATAAATGGCTAATTAAACTGAGTGTACAATTATGTTCTATTAGTGCCAAAGACCAACAGGTGGAAGGAAAGTTGCCACAATTGGTGAATGATTGTTACACTTTTGAGGCAAATAATCAAGCAAAACCTTCTAAGTTGATATCCCAGTTGGTGGAGATGTGTGTCACTTGCATCGGGCATGCGAAGGGGTAGTTTTCCAGTACCAAATAATGATAGAGATAAAGAATTGAAATGTTTAATCTCCTTTGTTTGTAACCAAAAACCTCTGGAAAGATTGAGATTCCAACGTATAGAAATTTGTATAAATATACACTTTGAAGAGAGAAAAAAGGGCTGGACCTTTTTGATCAATTGTAATAGAGACTCTCCTTTTTGAGAATTAATACAAAGCAATCGAGAGACTCCTGATTCCGTCAAGGCTATGTTATGAGTTTGTTTTCTCTGTGATTTCATATTCAATTTCATTTCGCTTATATATGTTTGACGAATGTTTCATTGCAATTTAGTAAAACCTCTACTGTGGTGATCAATTTTTAGCCATCTATATCGTTTACAGTTTTTCCTCTGTATCGGCTATTAGCTGGTACAAGACCTGTGAAACTTTTAGATTGTCATATTTTATGCTTCGTTAGATTCCTTCTTATCTGATTTTCTTCTTCTGTTTATAGGGTGAGATTCTCCCTTGATAGGAGCCTCGCGTTATAGACAGTTTAATGTTTTTCTCACATTTCACACACCATTTATTTAAAATATAACTCAGTTACGGAAAAAGGCCTTTGGTTTTCATTTTATCTTTAATATTGAATTCAAAAGTTCTCTTTTATAAGATCAAATTGATACAACATAAAAAACCTCAAACTCACTTTTAATTGATTGTTCTTCTATGATTGTCCCCATTGTAAGACAGCCTAATATTGAACCCAGTTTATCGGATCAAACCCATATTTCTTAAACCTTTTCGATACTATACTTAAAACAATCAACACCCGGGTAGAACTTGAGTGTTCATGGGCCGCAATTGAATGATATATAAACATTCAGGAACAGTTGGAAGCGAGACAGTGACAACCTAGAAATCAACCTTAGTTTCTTTTCCTGAAGGTTGACTCTTCTCCCTTTTTTATCCTTTACTCACGTTTGGATGCCTAGACACTGTACTTTATTAAGCCTTAAGTACGGACTTTGGAACAACATATTTTTGGCACCGTTTCCAGGGATGAAGTTACAAACCTTTTCCCTGGGAAGAACGACATTCTTGCAAGTTTCATCCTTTGATAGTGAACAAAGAGTTAACACCCTCTAAAGGATTTTATTATATTTCACTTGGTGACTCCATGTTTAAATAAATTGGCATCCGGTCAAAGGAATACCAGAAAAAACCCAGAGGGCAAACAGATCACGCCTGTTTCCGATTCCAAAAAAATATTGAAAACTAAAGGTTCCCTTAAGCCAACTACTACAGTCTACCAACTTAAGTACCCACAACACAATATCAAGAGTTCTTTTGAACCATTTGTTAACTCCCAAAATGAACCCGTCCCTATGGTCGCATTTTGCGGTGGATAGCACGGCTATTGGTAGTTTTCTCAAATTTTATTTTGAGTTTTTCTAGTTGCAAGGTTTAGGTTTTGATTGCATTTTAGAAATAAAGATGACCCATAAGGTCTTCTCTTTAAAGTTTTCATAAAATACTTTCAATAGCTAACGTGTGTTTAAAAGATGAATGTTAGCTGGTGAAAGTGGCGACTTTCAACAGCTAAGGAGCATATCTTATAGGTCTGTGCGCTGCTGAAAGTGATGACTTTCAAACATCCAAAGAAGCTTTGTCATGAGTTGTGCGCT
>SNQJ01S0106332.1:0-19458 GCA_010110895.2 Picea sitchensis | reverse complement strand
AGCAATCCTTTCTGGCATGGGACGCCGGTTTTAATGGGGCGGTTTGATAAGCCTGAATTCACTATGGCTGTAATTGGTATGGGCCTTTAAAGGCAGAATACAGTCTTACCTTTTATGTAAAAGAATTTATTTGCTATATAAATTCGAGATAATTTTTTTTGAAAAAAAAAGTTAGCAAATAGTTTGATGCTTTTTTAAATTTTATTGCCCATCAACATACACACATACACATTTTTATAAATGATAAAAATCATTTATATATTTTTTAACTTTATTGCACGTCAATCTACACTCCTTTCGACGAAGTTACCGAAAATTTTATTTTATTGCCGTCAACATGCACAGTTTTATACATAATAAAAATCATTTATATTTTATTTAACTTTATTGCAGGTCAACCTATACTCCTTTCGACGAAGTTACCAAAAGTTTTATGGCCGTGTTAAAAGTTGCCCACCACGCACTTCTTTAATACTAAGTTTTCAAATAATTTCATTTTCATTATTACTTTATGACGGATATACACATTTCCACCAAGTTACCGAAAGTTTTATACCCGTCCTAAAAGTCGCACACCACACACTTCTTTTCTACTAAGTTTTCAAATAACTTCATAGTCATTATTATTTTTTTGACGGATAACGGCAAGGACTAAACAACTTTGATGGGTTTGGAAATTTTGAATTGAAGCTTTCCCTCAATGCTTGAACATTTTTTTTTTATGTGTTGTATGTAATGGACATAATTTTTTGTTATATGTAATGGACATAATTTTCCCTCCTATGTTGAATGTAATTTTTTAGGAAGCTAGTGAGGTAAGATGAGATTGGTTGTGTTATTTGTTTATTATGGATTGGAATATATAAAAATAATGTTTGTTGATAGTTTTTTATTTTTTGTATGTGTATTTAAGGAAGTTCATATGAAGTTGGCTTTCATATATGTGTATTTATGGAACTTAACTTATGTAAATGTATATTTATGAAAGTTCTTTTGTATATGCTTATAGTATGATGTGCACATATATGGAAGTATTTCAGTGAATGCACTTATAGAGAAGTAGGCTTTAGTAAATATGCATACATGGAAGCATGCTTCCGTAAATGTAAATTTATTAAAAGATTTTTATATATGCACATTTACTAAAGCACACTTCTCTATATTCACATTTATGGAAACATGATTTTGTATAAATGCATTTACGGAAGGTGGCTTTCTTATATGCATATTTACATAAGTGCTTCCATATATGTGCATATACTGAAGCACGTTTTCGTTAGTGTTTACCTATTACAACCTTCCACTCTCATCAATAATCATTAATGTTTGTGTCTTTCACTCGAAGTGTTTTTTTAAATATGGTTGATGCATATTCTTGGAGGTTTTTGTTATAATTTACTTATTACAACCTTCCAAACCCATCAACAATCATTGATGTCAAATCCGGGATCAAAATTTTCCTATTCCTGACAAGGATTACCTCTCAAGATTGACTCTTTTTTTCGTTAGGGAAATGATATCAACAACACCTACCTATAGGGAAGAGATTGAAATATATAAGCATCTCTCACCCTAAATGCACACTTTGAGGCAAGAACGAAAACCTAAAACACTTGTTCTAATTTTGTAATTATTCCCAATTAACTTGGGCATGTGATTTTAATTTTTTTCACTCCTTGCTTATGTCCAATATGCCCTAGAAGATAGGGGATTGTGAATATGTTTTTTTTGTCAACTAACCCTTAATAAATATGCGCTCTGCAACTCTCAGATCTTCCAAGGATTTTCCCAGGGTTCATTCCAACATCTGCAGGACTGATTCTAACGACCGTCTTCTCCAACCCTAGTGATCTCGCCGTCTAAAAAGCGATATGATGTCTTCAATGGAGCCAATGGGAGAGGGGTGCAAACCCCCTCCTATTGCAATGTTGAAACAACACAGGTAGGAGGAGGGAAGATAACCTAGCTGTCATTCGAGATCCCACCCCACCTCAAATCTTCGATTTACTTAGAAGGACAAAATATAAGAAAAACAATAGACATTGACCCCATGTCCTCCCATCCGAAAGTGGCTCGAATGTGGGAGCCCGAAAAAATCTCGCTGCAAGCGCCAATGGCCCCACGATACATAGTCAGCACGATCCAAAACGAAGAACAACAATAGTACATGCGCAATCATGCTCTGATAAAATTAATTCTTGGGTTATGGTCGTCTGAGAGACTTGGAAAAATGGATTCAACATTGGTGGAATCCCAAGGGTCACCATGAACTCCAACTAGGATCAAAGGGATTCTTCACGATAATTTTCTTCAATCTCAATGATCGCGATCGTGTTTTTGATGGAGGACCCTATTTCTACAATTCATCCGGACTATTCTCAAGATACTGAACGAAGCGATTGAACCCTGAAAAGGAAGATATTTTCCATGTGTCTGTCTCGATACAACTATACTCACTCCCTCAAAAATTTTGGCTAGAATAAATCCTAGCAGGGATCGGTAATACCCTAGGGATCTATGTAAAAACCTTGGAAGCTACCAGATAGAGAAGGTATACCTCCTATGCTTGAATTTGTGTATATCTCAATATCTCCAAACCACTACCAGGATCAATAGACCTGGAATACCAAGATAAAGAGTGGAGTCAGACAATAGAATATGAACACGTCCCTTTCAGATACCACAAAGTCCATGAGCATGGACATGTGTTCAAGGATTGTCCTCTTAATAATAAAGTCAAGCTAGAGCATGGAGCAGCTGAGATGACAAAGGTGGATTTGTAATAACACCGACAAGACGTAAAAAGGACCACAGAAACAAGTCGCAAATCAAATGAAAACCCCAAGCACCAACAATTCCTTTGATATTCTCAATCAAATGTCAGAGGATCCTCAGGAAGCTCAAACACATCAGGGAAATCCAAAGGCAGGGGAGAAATCCAACACCTTAGAGGGACCAATCATGGAGCAAGTCCTGGAAAGCACAGAAAGCATACCTGGAGGAGTGGATCCAATCACTAAGGAAGCAGGAGAAATTGAAATCGAACTCGACAAGAGAGAAATAGCAGGGGTAGATCTGGCCAATTTGGAAAAGGCCTATCAACTCAAAGAAATGTACACAATACCCTCAGATCATCAGCGAAAAGTACACGAGGTTTATATGAAATCCACAATAGGCACCACATCCAGAGAAAGCAAGGGTCTTGGAATCCAACAATACCCCCACAAAGACACCCGCAACAAGCCTAAAGATGAGAAAAAATGTAGTCGTGAATCCACTCAACAACTCATACAGGGGGTAGGTCATTTTATGGTTAACTCAGTCCATATCCTATTGATTTCTAACAACTTCCTACCCCACCCCACTCCATCTTCCTCATGGACATCATCTCATGGAACATTAGGTTTAAATGGGAGAAGAAAGCAAAGGCTTCTTCGATCTCGTATCATAGATGAGAATCCAGACACACTCCTTCTCTAGGAAACCAAATGTGAGAGCACGAAGGTTGATCGCATCCTTTCGCAATGTTGGAGGCAATCACATGCCATATGCATTGACTCAATGGGAGCCTCTAGTGGATTGCCCATTTTGTGGAACCCAACCAAAGTTATTTTAGATTCCTTCTTCACCAAAACTTGGACGATATTTGTAGATTATAAGGCAATGGGATCAGATAAAGAGGGAATAATAACCAATGTCTATGACCCTCAACTTCTACCAGATAAGAAGTTCTTTATTTAGATTCTAAAAGGCTTAATCCATATCGCTAGAGGGTGTCATTAGGTTTTGGGAGGAGACTTCAACATGATCACCTCACTCGAAGAAAAAAGAGGAAGGATCTCCAGGCTATAACATGATTTTGAGGACCTCAATGAAATCATTGACGAACTTAGATTGATAGACACAGTAAATGTCAATGAGACATTCACATCGTCCAATAATAGGTCAGGATCGCAAAACATTGCATGTCAACTGGACCGCTTTCTAGTCTCTGAATTGTTGATGATGGAGGGAATATAAATGGAGGCATGCATCCTAGCTTCCTTTGGTTCTGATCACTGGCTGATTCGACTTTGTCTGGAAATTATTGGATCCCCCCGAAAGCGACCCTTTCTCTTTGAGAAATTATGGCTCACACACCCCGATTTTCAAGAGAATCAACACCAATGGTGGAAAGATGCGGTCATTTCGCATGGATCACTGATGTACCGCTTCCAACTAAAAAAGAAAAAACTTCCAGCAACACCTGGAGCTATGGAATGGAAGCACTTTTAGGAGAATTTTTCCAGCAGGAAGAGAAAACAAAGGTCAAACAACAACAAGAAGAAAGACATGCACAAGAGGAAATTTATGGCATCAAAAATCCAGGGTCCAATGGTTGAAGGAAGGGGAGAATAACACCAAATTCTTCCACTAATCCCTAATCCAATGGAGACACATAAACAAAATTTTGAAGTTGTAAGATGCTCACGACCGCATTTTAACCTCCCATTCGGACGTAGAACAGGAAATGGTAATTTATTATCAAGACCTCCTCAAAGATCCCTAGCGTGATCACTCTAAAGAAATTGGAAAATTACTTGGCACATCCCCTCTCTTATCTTTGCTGAACAAAATGAATCCATTATGTGACCCTTCACAATAGAGAAAGTGGACATGATGATCAAAGAAATGTCTTTTGGAAAATCCCCAAGGCCAAACAGGCTCACCACAATTTTCTTTCACTATTGTTGGCCCCTGGTTAGGGAGGAAGTGTGGAAGATTATGGAGGACTTCAGAAGATCAGGACAAGTCCTATCGTCTTTTAATGCTACCTTCATTACTCTCATTCCCAAGGAGGAAAGGGTCACTCACCCCAAGCAATCCATGCCTATAGTTCTCTACAATGCCATCTGCAAAATCCTTACCAAGGTAATTTCCCTCAGACTTAAATTAATTCTTCCTCATATTATTTCTCTTGAATAGTCTGGTTATGTAGAAGGGTGACAAATCATGGACATCATCTTTCTGTCCCATGAAGTGGTCCACTCCCTAAAAACAACTGGCACCCCCAGAATGCTACTAAAACTGGATCTATCCAAGGCTTTTGATACACTCAACTGGAAGTACATGCGCTCCCTCTTATTGGCTTTTGGATTCAATTTGATCTGGGTTAGATGGATCCTCAATATAACCTCCTCGACTTTTTTTTCCATCCTAATCAATGGAGTCCCCTCCATACATCTTTTACCCTCCAAAGGCATACGCCAAGGGGATCCTCTCTCCCCTTTCCTCTTTATCATCATGGTGGAAGGATCTAGTCACTATATCAAAGAAGCCATTGTGGAGGGCTCCCTTTGGGGTCTTCCACTTCATGGCTTAAACCCACCTATCTCCAGCAGTCAATTCATAGATGATACCATGATCATGGGTTCCCCTACTTCTTAGGAGAAAAGGAAAATTCAGGATATTCTCAATGACTTCAGTGCAACTTCAGGCACTTCCATTAATCGTGAGAAATCTAAAATCTTGTTTTTCAACGCCCCCAAAGCTATACAATATTTCATTGTTCACATTCTAGGATTTAGCAGAGGATCCCTTCCATTTAATTACCTCGGTGTACCCCTCATTGACAATTCTCAGCAATATCTCTTGGAAGGGTCTTTTTACGTCTCTAGATAAAAGACTTAGCTCATGGACCTGTAGAACCCTTAATTTGGCCATTCGTCTTCTCCTTCTCAAATTGGTTTTACAATTCATTCCCTTTTACATCTTCTCAGTTGTGGAAGCCCCCAACTCTGTTCTCAATGTTATTAAGAGCCTCCAATGAAACTTCCTCTCGCAGGATAAAAACCAGGAAGTAAAGGGGCCTTGGTCAACTGGAAGGAGCTATGCAAACCCAAACACACAGGAGGATTAGGATTAGGATTAGGATTAAGAGATCCTCGAACACTCAACCAGATTTTGGGCGCTAAAATATGGTGGACGTGGATCAAGAATCCAACTGAAATTTGGGCTAGACTCTAGGGACACAAGTATGCCACTTTAGTGAGGGAAGAAAAATTAATTCGTTGGAATGAAAGTAAGTTTGGATCTCTAATTTGAAACACAACGGAACCCAACAGAACCCAATAGAACTCTAATTTCAAGGCCATGCTTTTTGGGAAATAGGAAACGACACCTCAACTCTTTTTTGGATGGACTCTTGGAAGCAACTTCCGCCCATGAACCAACATTAATGGCATGAATATCTACAAACCTCCATTGAAAGAGAAGGTCTGAAGGTTGTTGCGGATTTTTGGCAACCGATGGACCATTCTGACGCGTGAGGATGATGGAAAATCAAATAAAAAGTACTCGGTTCTCCAGAACATTCAACTCTGGACCGTTGGCAGGCAGAAGCCAATCTACATAGAATCAGAGTCAAACATGGACCAGACATAATACGTTGGGGGCACAGCCCCAAAGGCGCGTTCATAATCAAAGAAGCATATGTTCTGCAGGAAAATTTCTCAATGCTACTCAAAGCCACCATTTGGGAGAAAATATGGAGTTCAAATTTGTGGCCAAAGATCAGCATCTTCCTTTGGCTCGTCAGGCACAAAATCATCGGCACTTGGGAAAACCTAACGAAAAGAGGTTTCATTGGGACCTCCATTTGTCACTTATTCCTAAGCTCGGAGGAAACACAGGAGAACCTCCTCAATCAATGCTTATATAGTGACAACATCTTGGATCAGGAATCTCTAATGACGTGCAAGTTCGACTGAAACATGGAGGGAGTAGAAAAAAAAATTGGGGATTGACGTCTCGGTGTTTTCAAAAATCCCATACTTAACCACATCTAACAAATTCTTCCTAGTTAAGTTTGTTGGCAGATATGGAAAGAACATAATCGTAGAGTCTTCCTTTCTAAGAAATAAACCTGGGATAGAGTCTAGCTCCAAATAAAAAATAACATCACCCAGATCATCTCAGCAAAGACATGGACCTCAAAGGATCTTTCCCGTGACCAAAATGAAAGGGTTATCCTACAAGGTTGGGCACTCCAAATAACCCATGTAGTTCCTTCTATCAATGCGTGACCCAATCATTCTCACATCCCAAATCGATGGACAGGTCAACCTCCAGGCTTCCTCAAGCTCAACTTTGATGGAGCATCAAAAGGAAATCCGAGTCCAATCGGCTTTGATTTTGTCTTTAGAGATGAACACGACACAATTTTATATATTTCAGCTGGAAGTCTTGGCTATAATTCGAATAATGCGACAGAGCTCTCAGCTCTCATTAAAGGTCTCCTATTGGCTCAATAAAATGGCTACAACCAAGTAGTGATTGAAGGGGACTCCCAGATAATTCTTAACATGTTGTCAAGACTTATCAATGACTCGGCCCCATATAATATTTCCCCTAGTTGAAGGCTCTTTCACAATCTAGAACTCCTTCAACCCCTCATCTAGCCACATCAAGTTCTAATTCCCTCCCATATCAAGAGAGAAGCCAACAAAGTGGCAAACAAGTTAGCTAACATAGAATTATATCACTCAGAAGAGGACTTAATATGCAATTCCTCTCAGTACAAATATCACCCCACTCTCCTGGAATGTATCACCTTGGCGCGATTGACTGATTCCACCCTAGATGGGGTGTCACCCAGAGCATAGCGCTCATGTCATTTCACCATGAATGTATATCATCTGCCACTTGGCACATCGTTTCACGTGCTCGGCGTGTGGAGGATGCCTTCAGGTGGCCACCAATTCAGGGCATTCAAAGCCCAAAACACTCAATTAGCTCTCGCCACAGGGGAATGTTGCTAGTTAGTATGAGGATGGTTGGCGTCATTAAATCTGGGTACAAGCCGTTTAATACGCCATTAACAACCATGAATTCACTTACGGGAGGGGAATTAAGGTCACCCAGCATCAAGGGAAACAATCATTATGTTTGGTTCTTCCTCCAGATGCATTACAGTGGAAAGGGAGAACCGTGGATCAATGTTATTCGTATCTGGAATCTCTCCATATCTGAACTCACCATGCCAAGGAATTATGGTCGCTCGAAGAGGAGTAGAAGATAATATGTTCCCGTGGGCAAGCCTCTTTCATCAGTCGCAGGTAGAGAAATTTTTCACAACAATAGGAAAAGTTCTAGATCTCCATCACACAAGTCAGTACACCCGCAGGGTAGTGGTCACACCTCTTTTAGGTGGGGATGCAAAATTGAGTGGTTCGATAGATGAGGACGATCCTTGGGTTATGCCCCGACGTCCTTCCCGGGCTAGACCTCTTCTGAAAGTCCACAGGCAAGCTCTCACCATGGTCAATCCCAATGCACTCATGCAACTATGTCTTCAGAGCCTACAAAAAATCACCCATCTGAAACGACCTCCATGGACAAGTGAAACACTTCAAAAGAGGAGGATTCCTAATGAATATTTGAATCCCTGACAACCCTTAAACAATTGGTATTCGAGCTGCGTGGTGAGATTCATGATGTGCAATTCTACCTGGAGCTCTTGGACCGCCGCATATCTATGGAAATGGACATGGATAACGAACAAGAGGCCTCCTCAACTCTCCTAATAGTTGGAGCAATGAAGCCCATCCTCCTTCCTCCGGGACAAAATTGGCATTCAACATAATGATCACCAGGTTAAACATTTTAGTTACTAGTTGTTCTAGTTTACATATGTCCAAACTGGGAAATAGTTTTAATAGTATAGGGGAAAGGCTTAATTCTCCTTCCTCCGGGACAAAATTGGCATTCAACATAATGATCACCAGGTTAAACATTTTAGTTACTAGTTGTTCTAGTTTACATATGTCCAAACTGGGAAATAGTTTTAATAGTATAGGGAAAGGCTTAATTTACAGACTATTATTTTCTTTCTGCACTTGACACTGTTAGACAATCATTTTTCTATTGTAGATATTTGGTTCTGTAATAATTTTGTGGTCATAGGAAGAACAGTTTTGAGAAATCAGTTGGGGCAGAGTCGATTTCCCAATGTGGTGACTCTATCTCTAGTGAAAATTGAATATTATGTAATAGTTCTTCATGAAAGATATTACACATTCACTTCCATTATTTTCTTCTGCACTCTTGACACTGCTAGGGACAATCATTTTCTATTGTAGATATTTCCTATTCTGTAGAATAATTCCCTTATAATATGAAGAATAGCTTTGAGAAGAACTGAAATTGGGGCAGAAATGATTTCCCAATGTATGACTCTATCCTAGTGAAAATTGAATATCATGTACAGTTCTTCAAGAAAGATATTAAGGTTATCTACCTATTTAAAAAAAAAAAAATGAAAGATATTACATATCTAATTTATTTAAAAAAAAAATATGCCATAGAAAATTTCCCTTTTAGTAGATTCTCTTTCGTGGGCTATAGATTTTGGCACACAAGATATCCCTACATTAGAATTAATATATTGTATCATTTTTGGAAAACATGAAATTTGTGTTTGTTTGCTAAATTTCAACAAAAAATTGATTTTACCCAGCAAAAGGAATCTCTACTATGTACCCATTTGAAGATCTCGATGTAGATGTAAAAAGTGGAAATAGAAGTAACCCACATATACAATCTTATGATTTACTAAACCAATATACCATGAGCAAGATGTGACTTAAAAGTCACTCTCCCACACACTCTTGAGCTTCAAATTTATTTAACCTAAAGGTCACCGTCCTACACACTCTTTAACATATCTAATATACATACTCTTTGAGCTTCAAATTGATTTGACCTAAAGGTCACTCTCCTAACATATCTAATATATAACTTCTAACATATTTAATATATAACTTCTAAGAGATGCACAAATTTATAATCAAAAGGAAGCTAATATGCAATCAAAAGCATATCCAATGCTATATAACCTGCAGTGGTCGGTATAATAAATATGAAGAGAGAAATCATTTAAATACTAATTGTGTCCACACCATGAACATGGACAAATCTAAGTTAAGGAATACTTAACAATAAGTTTTTCAACGGACAAGTCAATGAAATAAACAACATATCAACAAATCTGAAACCTCTAAACCTCTATCATTAGAGTGAGTAAAATTCATTAGATTAAATAAACTTAGAAAATTATCTTAATACCTGTCACATATGGCACTTCATGTAACATACTCTTCAAACAAAAGAAAACGCAAAATGGTTAAGAGATAAAGGATTGGACTATCTGAAAAGTATTTCCTTTTATTAGTCCTTGCCTTTAGGCTAGTGATTATAGTAATCGGTTAGTTGATCTTTCAATTACTTTGGCACATAGTTTAAAATATTTTAATCTAAAGTTTTACTAAATGTTGATAATTTTTGGCAAGATGATTTGGTTTTTATCCTAAGTTCAGACTAAGCTCAGGTTTTGATGTTTTATTGTTCTTCCAATTTTATCCTAAGTTCATATTTGAGGTCTTATTTGGCCTCTTCCCGAGGCTAAGGAAAATATATTGTCATATTTACTAAGATTTGGATCATCACATTTCTTAAGTTTTTTGACATGAAACCAAGTAATGTTGGACGTGGGTATTTTTGGTTGTGGAGCTTGATTATCTTCCTGATTCAGAGGTCTTTTTTTTCAGCCGTGTTTATACCCCATGAAGACTTTACACCCCGAAAGAATGTGCACTCCTCCACACAGGGGAGTGCCCCCGAAGGAAAAATTGTCTTGTAAATGTATAATGTAATTTCATAGTAAATCTGAACGTTCATTATAAGGTCGTAGATCTAACGGTAGAAGTTATGTTAGGGTTTTTTTCCCTATAAGGAAATCCTCTTTCAAGAGAGAAATGTATTGTGGCTATGTATCATGGCGAATATTGTATTCTGAGTGAGGAGATTGTGAGAGAAAGAAGAGGATGTTACAACGGGTGTGTTGTAGATTGTATCCCTTCATTTGCTGGATAATAATAAAGGAAGGACTTGGAAATTTCTCTGGTGGACGTAACCCACACTAGTTGAACCACGTATATATGTGTCTCTATTGTATTGTGTATCTTCTGTGTTTTATTTTATTGCTCCGCGATCCTATTTTTCTAATAGGTATGACATTAGTTTTTTAGCATATAATTTTATATCTGGATTATAACATTAACCATGGTTCACCGCATTAATTTACACTCGCACTTTAATCGATTGACACCGTAGCAGTTATTGACACGCACCACAATATCCTCCTTATCATGTTGCTATAAATAATAATATCTAGGTATCTTCATATCCATATTATCCTTATGCTACTGCTGGGATGGTTATTTTCCCTGCATCTTCTCTAGAAACACTTTCCCTAGTATCAAGAATGCTCTGTTATTCCATGCTCCTCCCAATCCATGAGAGAGTTATTCCATGCTCTTGTTGCTAATCCCTGAGACTGATAATCCATGAGAGCACTTTTCCATGCTCCTGCTAATCCCAGAGATTGTGAGAATGCTCTCGCTATTCCATGTTCCTACTAAGCCATGAGAGGAGGAGATCAAGTAAATTAATGAAGTGTGTACCAACAGTTGGTTTCTTCATTTGTTGGATGTCAGTTGCTACCAATTTATTCATTCGTTGGGAGTGTGCCTCTGATGATTTCTTCATTTGTTTGGTGCCTTGCATTGCTACTGGGAACCATTACAACCTACAAGTGAACCAACATAACTTTCATTTGAACTTTCATGTAGCAAGAAGCCAAAAGCCAAAATTTAACAACCTTGCATTTGGTAATACTCTTCAATAAATTCAAGTATAGTAATTTTATTTGTTTTTGTGTATGTGTGCATTATGTTAAGAATCATGATCCGTCAACTTTTTTTGTACACATAATATCAAGTTATACTATCAAATTTATGTTACTTTTTAGTTTATAGTAATTTTCATTTTACATACTGTAATTGTAAAAATGACATCATTTTGTTATTCAAGATTCATGCTAGAAAAACTAAACAATACTATGCATACCTTATTCTTATCTTCATTGATTGTATCCAACTCCAGCCGAACCACGACACATTTGGGAGAACATCGAGCCTTAATAAAGACTCCAGCTATAGGCTCCATCCTTAATACAGACTCTAACTACATATTCAAGCTGAACCATGACTCATCTTGCAGAAAATGTAGAAGCTTGCAAGAGGCTCTCAATCATTGTGTATATATGCATAGGAAGTTGACAACAAGTTTTACAGAGGGCCCACCTTACCTTATCCTTCACTCCACCTAGCCATGGTCTGGTTGAAAATCCCCTTCACCCTCACATTTTCCACAAGTCATCCAACCACTCCTCTCACCACACAAACAACACCACTTATTAAGTTGTTCTCTACCATTTAAAAAATTGTTGCAGGTTTGAAGATTTAAGAACCATTGTTTGCCTCTCTTGGGTGGTACATTTTTCCATGGCCTGTGTGATTCATTCTGAGTATATCGTTGAGGTAGAATAACCCACTCCAAACCAGCCATGTGCGTATACAAGATTTGTCAAAAACAAGAATACCCAATTTAGAACTATTGAGAAAATTATAATTTTAGATAACATGATCATAGAATACCTAGATCCAAATCAATAGCATTTAAAATATCAAATATATCTAATAATCCCTTTAACAGAAAATTAAAATACTAACATTAGAAAATTAAAAAGGAAATATTAGATCCTTCGTACCTGATAGCATTTGCTTCCAACGTTCCTTGACTGTCCATTGAAAACAATCCCCTTGCTATGACAGAAGGAGATTGAGGTTGCCATGAGATGACGAGAAAGAGCTTGGCACCTATGATATTATGTGGAATAGAAAAAGAACCCGCAGTCTGTATCTGCATCTTCATTTTCAGTTCCAATCAATAGTCCTCGGGAGATTTCTGAAAAATGAGAAACATTACCAACATTTTTTGAGTGGAGAGATTGTATTGGGACTTTTCACATACTACTGACTTTTAGAATTGTAAAACAAGCGAATTTGAAATCTATCATGGCCTCTCAGGTAAACCTAGGTAGCTCCTGGTCACGAAGATGAGGTCGTTCGTGGAATCATCAGTTAAAGGACCGAACTTGCGGAGAAAAAGAGCCTCCACCCTCTGATAACTTAATAGATACTTTTTAAACTTATTTATGCCTGCTCTTTTCTACCTATTCTAATATACTATCACACTAAATTGTTCGTCAATCATTAACCAATTCTCTCCAAGAAACAGTTTACACGTATGTCTCTCCTCCTGGGATTGATTATTGGGATCAAAGCTATCACCTCCCCCAGCTTTGATACCACACCTCTTTGATTGACTATCAGGAGAAACACAGACGCTAGCTCTCCCACCATTATAGCCTAGGAGAAACACAGACCCTAGCTCGCCCACCATTACAACCGATCTCTGGAACACTATGTTCTCTGCATGGAAGTCACACTTGGACTATGGTTATCTAAAAGAAAGCTCTTGTTTACCAAAATCAATGAGCGCATTTAAAATATTTGTATATAGCTTTAGTCAACATTATTTATTGAGAGTTGTAGAAATTATTCAAAATTATAATAAATAAAATTAAAATCTAACTATTTTTAGTTAATCAGATATATTTTTTTAGGATCTAGATTGCTAAGAGTTAGTGATCTGGATGCTATATATGTAATCTCCATTTATCTATAAAAGATGAATTGAATGGTGTTATGTGCAATATGCCTTCTCTCATATATTTTCTATTTTATGACTTGTCTGAAACAACCTTCATCATACTATGCTCTGTTTCTTGGTTGATGTCATTATTTACACAAGACATGGAGTACGAAATAGCTTGTTTGGTGGATCGGACAATCCCTTCTCAATCGCTTATTGCTGACTGCATTGCAAAACCTAATTCTCTCTGATGAAGTCGAAAAATTCGTTTTCATTATCCATCGTTTCCACAGTGGATTCCTATACACTATAACGGACATCTCTATGATATAAAATCAGGAAGACATTTACATTGTACAAAAAAACAATCGGCCTACAAAAGAAAAATGCATGCATTTTCATGGTCTTTGAACAAAAACATGGGAACAATTTTGACCAGGTCCTCTAAAAATGCATGGATTTACATAATCTTGGAACGAAAACATGGGAACAATTTCTAACAGGTCCTCGGCATCCCAATGAATCTGCTCACTCCGTCATATCGTGATGGGCAACCCGCTTATGAAATTTCGCGAGACAATGTATGGGCAACTCGCTTATGAAATTTCGCGAGACAAAACCTGTTTCGACCTGTTTAGAGCTAACTTAAAACCCCCACTCGCGTGAATTCTATATTTATTTCAACTAAGTTTAATTGAATCATCCATAAAGATTTTTCATCGTCCAATTGGATTAAATAGATTGTTCTAGACAGGTCTCTATTACCTATTGTTTGCATTTCATGTCTAGCTCTATTCTTTCCTCTATACTCGTACAACAATCCAATCCATCACCTAACGACATAATTTTTAGGTTTCAGCCCTCAGGTAATTAGTTGGAATTCCTCTATACTAGCACAAAAATCGAAACCATGATTTCAAGGCCTTCTATTGCCTCCATTTTCAAACAGTGTGCTATTGTTGCTGAAGCTTAATGGAGCAAGGCCTTAAAACGTAATGGAATATCGGGATGATTTAAACAGAGAATCAGAATAAATTGAAATTTGCTTTCCATTAACGCCAAGGCCAAGGCCCCAGCCCCGGGTAGTTTTGTCTTGTTGCACTGAATTGTCAAGTATAAAAAGTTTAATGGACGTTTTACAATTTTCTAGTAGCCTTGTCTTTCCTGTGGCCATTGGATTGATGTGTGTTTTAATATATATATCTTAACAAGGCGGTGTACGACGGAATAGCAGAGGTCGATGTACAACTATTGTAGTTGTTTGTGTGGAGTATTTTCAATTATTAATCAATTATTGATGTTGCAAGTGGGAGAAACTAGCTTGAAAGGTGGACGGCTCTCTCACTATTTTCAAAGGTGGCCCTTTATGCCAACTAATGTGGTTTGTTAGGACTGGAATATGGGTTTTGAAATCTTATAAAATATTGCATCGTGTCTCATGCCACAGTCATGGAGTTTGGGAGGCGATCTACCCCACCATTTTTTTTAATAAGTACCATGATAGTTCTCGTTACCATCATCTCTCAACGATGGAGAAAGTACTCTACTTCTCATTTGTTGTAATTGTTGTAGTTAGTTGGTGAACTGCATAAACATGGTAACTAGCTTCTTTTTTTGGGCACATATTTCTCAATGAGTTTTCCCTACTAATCTTGAACCTGTAGAGTGCTACACTAATCCACTAAACTGAGTCCACTATATTAGTTAACAAGAGTCCTACAGTAATCTACTGAATTGAGTCCATTATATGAGCTAACACCCTGGCAAGAGATAGTTGAAACAGTTTGTTGGAGTGCTACAGTAATCCATCTAACTGAGTCCATTATATGAGCTAACAAGAGTACTACAGTTGAACTGATTTATATGAGCTAACAAGATTACTACAATAATCTACTGAATTGAGTCAATGTTATTCCATGTGCTTCTTCCTTCTTAGTGGAAAATATTTGGGACTTGTTGGCTATCTCTAAAATCAAAGTGTTTCCATCTTCTTGGCAGGGACTTGTTCCTAACAAGAGTATTACAGGAACTGAGTTATATGAGATAACAAGAGTACTACAGTAATATACTAAATCGATTCAATGCTATTCCATGTGTTTTTTCCCTCTTATCGGAAAAGACTTGGGACTTGTTGGCTATCTCTGAAATCAAAGTGTTTCCATCTTCTTAGCAGGGACTTGTTGTTAGAAATTAATTAAACAACTAGTCTGCTAGTTGATAGAGATAAGCGAGCAGTAAATGCACTCACTGACGTAACTTCTTGGAAGAACATAAACCTTTGGAAAAAGTAATTCCATCCATTGATCTTCAAACCAATCAATGGTTCAGCTCATCCCACCATTATATAAATACATATTCTTGTAATGCCATATATAAGTCTATTGTATGTTATCTCATGTCTTTATTTGATTTGTCTGTGGTATCAGAGCCAAGAGAGTTGTGAGGGTTGTGTGAGCCGGAGATTTCAAAGTTGTGAGGTCTGAGAGATTTGTAAGGGTTGTGAGGGATTCCTGAGATCGTTTTGTTTCTTGTGTAAGAGTTCTCTCCACCTGTGAAAAAGAGCCGCGAGTTCCCTGTGAGAGTAGAGAGGGTCGTGAGTGTAGTGAAGGGTGAAAGCGAGGTGAGAGGGCCACAGAACTTGTTGTTCTGTCACGCTGTGGGGAATATTTGGGCCCTTTTTCGTGTTCTTAAGAGAGCTATTGCGTGGAGACTGGTTGATCCATGATTTATTGAAGAGAAGCTGCAATTTGGAAGAAGGGTGCTCAAGCTAAAAGGGTGAGTCGTCGGAATTGCCATCAAAACCCAAATTTGAAGTTTGAAGAGAAATTGAGGTTTGTGTAAGAAACACTTTCACAAATTGTTTGAATGGAGGTGAAGGTATAAAAATTATAACTCTGGTTTGATAGATGTTGTATTTTATGGCAGTGATAATTACCGTAGTTGATTTCAGTGAAAAGTGATATTATGAATGTTGAATTTTCTAGTGGTTGATTTCAGTAAAAATTAATGGCTATGGCAATTTTGGTGGTTGATTTGAGAGGAAAGTGATATATTGGAGAATACAAAACGTGAATGGTGACCTGGAAAATGTGTGATGGTGTGTTAATAAAATAAAATAAATAAAAGGTTGAATTGATATGACATTGTGATAATATGGTGTTTATTTGAGAGAGTTATTTTATGACAAAGTTACAAAGAGAGGGATGTGAATGTAAAAGCTTAAGTAATAAGGTGTTGTGGTTGTATTCAGTGATGTGATATGGTGTTCAATTTGTAAAACAATTTATATAAATATTGTTGTTGGGGTCACAATTTAAATTATTGATTAGTATAGAGTTTCTCCATTGGGTTCTAAAAGCCTAGATCATTTTGAAGAGATTTTAGTGTTTTTAAAGATGACAAATATCATGGTGGATTCATATATAAATGAATCAAATAAGTTAGATGGGGAAAATTATGTCAATTGGAAGTTTAAGTTGCAGACGTTGATGGAAGGATACAATGTTTGGTTGATCACATGTGGAGATGAAGCAAAACCAATAGCCCCAACAGCCTCAGTTCAGGATTGGGAGCAACGAGAGACTAAATCGAATGTGCTCTTGAGGATGTCCGTCAAGTACAATATCATCCCACACATTAGGGAATGCAAAACATCCCATGAAACTTGCGACACACTTAAAGGTTTGTATGAGACAATGAACACAAACCATGTATTATTTTTGAAGACTAAGCTTCTTTCAATTAAGATGGAGGAGAATGAAAATATTAGTAACTTTCTTTCTAGAATCAAAGAGTTGAAAGATAAGATAGGAGATATTGGTGAGAAAATTTCTAGTACTAACCTGGTCACTATCACATTAAATGACATGTTAGATGAATATCAAATGTTCATTACTGGTCTTGCAGCTAGGGAAAAGGCCCCTACTTTTGATGAATTGACAGGTATTCTTCTGCAAGAGGAGGAGCGCAGAAATAATCTCAATAACATATCTCACAATTCAGATCTAGCATTGGTGGTGAAAGGGAAACAACTCTACAAAGGAAAGACATGGAGGATAAATAAAGAAGGAAAGCCACATACAAAACTAGATAATGGAAGGGCACCACCAAGCACAAACACAAATGAAAAGAAGAATGAAGGATGCTTCTATTGTGGTAAGTTTGGACATTATGCTAAATATTGTAGGAGGAAGAATTTTAATTAGTCCAAATATAACAAACATTCAGGAAATTTTGTTGATAAAGGTGTTAGAGTATGTGATGACTTCAAAAATATCAAGTTGTTTGTTTCTGATGCTGCTTTTTCAGCAGACACTGATGATGTTAATGCCTGGCTTATTGATTTTGGTGCTTCAATTCTTATTGCAATGTCAGCGCCCCTTACCATTAGGGTCAAAACCTATACACATATGAGTAAAAGGTCTAAAGGTCCTCTAGAAAAAGACATTGATAAGTTATTTTCTAGACCCACGTATTGGTTGCATCTAACAGAGAAAGATACGTTTCCACCGCCAGATCTCGAATGGATCCAACTGCAGAGCCATTTCCTGCCAGATCCACAGCAGATCCTGCTGGATTTGGGTGAGGGGGTCCATATTTCCAGCATGCTAGACAAGGCGATCTGACAATATAATTTAAAACTGAGGCAACAAAGAGGATTTACCAAATTTCCCATGAACTAATAGGACTAAAAAATGATGTTTGTAATCATTCTGGGCCTCCTCCTTTGACGAAGTACATCTAATTTTTTTCATGTTTTCTCTTTTTTGTTCAAAGTTTGTATCTCTACCAAATTCCTTTAAAATGATTAAGCCTAAAAAAGTATGCTAGCAATATTGTGGTCCTCCATCAATCCTCCATCAATCCTATTAAAGTGTTAACCTATATTTTCTCAGTTAAATTTTTCTTACGTTATAAGTTTTCATATCCATATCTACGATTCACTCACTTAAATTTCATATCCATATTTGTCGATCTGTATAGAACTTGTGTTTGATAAGACAAAATCATAAATGTAAGATCCCAGTGAAATTAAAATGAAATAGAATATGAATTCTCTAATCCTAGTCTTATTCTGAAAGCCAAAAACCAATGTAAAACAACAACGATACCACAATCATTCGCATAAAATCATAAATGGTTGTAAAATTAACCTTCTAAAAGGGAAATAAACAGTGGGAAATTGAGTTCTTGTAATTGTAAGAGCTCAAAATTCCAAGTTCCATCGACGTCCATTTTTTGTTCTACTATATAAGTTGTTTTTGCCGGTAATTTCAGACTATAGAATTTTAAGAAAAAAAATGATCACCAGTTCTGTTTTGTGTGTCCTAGTATGTATGTCCCTTGGCGTATGTATGTGTATCCCACTATGTAAACACTTCCCAATCACATCCCTTGGCGTATGTATGTGTATACCAGTATGTAAACACTTCCCAATCACCCTTCTCGATAGTAGTAGTACTAGAAACAACCACTTTTATGTAAAAGGTGGTTGAAATTCGTCAATCGCATCATTTTCCGCCTTTTTAAATTAATGGCGCCGATCGACGTATATCAACCACTTTTTACATAAAAGTGGTTGTTGCTAGTTGATTGTCGACATGCATGGGCACAACTATGAACATATTTATACATTTTAAATGTAATAATTAAATATTATTCAATAATTACTTAATTATTTTTAAAAATAAAATAAATAATAATTTAGTTAATATTATTATTAATGAAATAATTTATTAATAATAATAAATTAATTAATAATAATTTTATTAATCAATTAATAATAATAATAAATTATTATTTAATTAATAATTATTATTATTATTTAATTATTATTATTATTTAATTATTTAAAATTAATTA
>SNQJ01S0106331.1:24665-54566 GCA_010110895.2 Picea sitchensis | reverse complement strand
TTATACCCCATGAAGACTTTACACCCCATAAGTATGTACACTCTTCCACGTGGGGGAGTGCAGAGGGTGGGTACCCCCTTTGCGGGGTCCGAGGGGTTCGAGGGTGAAGCCCCCGGAGGAAAAATTGCCTTGTAAATGTATATTGTAATTTCATTGTAAATCTGGACCATTCATTATAAGGTCGCAGATCTAACGATAGAAATTATGTTAGGGTTTTTTTCCCTAGAAGGAAACCCTCTGTTAATGAGGAAATTTATTGTAGCTATGCATTATGGTGAGTATTGTATTCTGAGAGAGGAGACTGTGAGAGAAATAAGAGGAAGTTACAATGGGTTTTGCTGTAGGTTGTATCCCTTCATTTGCTGGATAATAATAAAGGAAGGACTTTGCAATTTCTCTAGCCCACACTGGGTGAACCACGTAAATCTGTGTCTCTATTGTATTGCGTATCTTCTGTGTTTTGTTTCCGCATTTGTTTTATTTTATTGCTCCACGGTCCTGTTTTTCTAACAGATAGAAAGAGTCACACGAAAGGTGAAGATCAATTATAACTTGACTGTGTGTTTATAAAGGCTCGATGTTAATTAATGGAATCAAGTGTGGAGTTACATTTTCTTGCCATACCTAGCCCATTAAATACAAATCCTCTTGTTCCAGTTTGAAAAAATGTTGTTAAAATAAATGTATTAATTAAAGTAATTTAGAAAATAAAATGTAGTTTTATAAATTTTTGATTCGATAATGTTATTTTCTAATTTACTAGAAGATAGTGATGAGATGAATTTTCCAAGTGTTATTCCCTTAATTATTAGAGGGAAAAATAATTTAGAAAAAAAATAAAAATCCAAGACATTTAAGAAATCACTGTGTATTCACTACACATCACTGTGATGTTGTGAGCTTTAAAGAAAATAATATTGTCATTATTGAAGGTCTTATGATCGACAAAAATCCTAATCAACTTGCTCATTAATTTGCAGAGTTTCTTTCGTATAACATTTTTGTCAAGGCTTAGGGGTGGCAGTTTCAATCCCAATGGACAACAAGAAATTACTTTCGAATGGGGCGTTGGAGTAGCAACCAGTAACCAAGTTGAAACTCTCACTCTCTATCATGGATGAATTTTTTTTGATCCAAGGGAAGTTAGGAACTTATTAGTCATCAAAGACTCTGTAATCATCATGAGATATGTGCGACAATCTCATCCTCCATATGAAAACATCTTGGCAAGACTCATCACAAGAATACAAGTAGAGGAAAAGAGATTAAATTCAATCAAGTATTTCCATGTCCTAAGAGCTCACAATCACCATAGTAATCATCTGGCTAATGAGGCCTCTCGCTTGGAGGCGAGGAAGCTTAGAACAAAAGAGGCGATTAACTTTCCAATCATCTCTTAGTAGTATTAATGATGAACTACCCAATGTAGGTCAAACCTGTTTTATCCATTACCAAATTGCCTTTCAAATTCAAGAAGGGAGGATAAGTTTTAATGGATTATATCGCTCTCGTATGCTAACATGCTTCACACTTGAAGGAAAATCAGTTTCATATGCCACAAATTGGTAATACACTAGATGCAAGTGGGATTTTGATGGTGGTCCACGTGGTTTTATCCCTTGGAAATTTGAATTATCTCTGGATTCCTGGAAATTTAGACTTCTCTCAAGCCCAACAAGTCAATTTATGTGTTTTGGTGAATGTCCTAATTTTCAATTGCATTGATAATGGATTAGCTCTCTTAATTCTTGTCGGGAATTGTTTCACACCTTGTTCTCAAGTATTAGTGCCACAAGTTTTAGTAGGGGTTCGTGGTGCACGAGAATCAACTAAAACCTCTCCTACAAATTGGAATTATAGAGTTTCTGTGATACCTGCACAAAAGATTTAGCTAACAATGAATCATACATAGCTTGCAAGTGGAAGAGAGAAGACAAAAATGGAGAAAATAATGAAAGAATTTCTATTATCTGAGTAAGATAATGTTACGATAAAAGTGATATACTATGTATGACACAAATAACTCGCTATAGTAACCAAGCTAATGCACATTAGGAGTGTTCTAGAGAGATGTGACACACATTGGCAGTCACTGGAGTCAATTGCTACCTTGTCCTAGTTAACTGGCCATGCGGTCATCAATTAACTAGCCAAACCAGAGCAAAATGAAGAGGAGATCACTAACACATGTGGAATGCTCCTTACTAGTGATTATCCCATTGCAAGTGTGAATTACTGGTGATGATATTGAGGTTAGCATGCAACACTTGGTGGTAAAGCCAAGGTTGACATGCAACACTTCACTCAACTAGTCTAACTGAATGGTAACTGAGAATTGACTGGAGGGTATGTGGTGTTAGCACTATGTAAATTGCTTGGCTAAACAAGCAAATCACAAAGGTAACCACGAAACCACTTTAGAATTGAAACTAACCCTTTCAGTTCATAGAGGGATCTCTCTTGTCACTTGGTCTCTGAAAGATAGGTTTTCTTTGAGGATCAATGGCTAGATATTTGCTTAAAGGAAGAAATTTATGAATTTTGTTGGCAAGAAGGAAAGGGAATCTATTGGGAAATGGAGTCAACTTTGAAGCAAAGGAAATATCAGTGACTGGTAGGTAGTACTATCAAGGAAGCATAGGCTATATGGGTGATAATATTTCAGTTTTAAAAGTTGTTGTTATATGATGGAAGAAGGAGAAAAACAAATAACAACATTCAGAGCACCAACTAAGATGAAATCTGATTGAGTTAAGAAGAGGTGACAATACTTAAATTGCTTGAATCTAAAGCATCAATATCAAATGAATTTCATACCATTAGTTTTCCAATCTAAGCATATAAGAATTGCAAATGAAAAGAGAAAGAAAACAAAAAGTACATACATGAAAGAGAACACACACTTCATATCACCACCACAAGAATCTCTGGTATGAAAGTACTGGACTTCTGCACTAATATTTCATTTAACTTCATAAAATTTACACAATGTTCAAGACAAAACTCCTTTTTGCTTCTGCCAACCCTTTTTACATTCAAAATGATCAAATACATACGCAAAATACATCCCTAGGCTAGAGGATTCGAACTTCACTAATATCCTTTAATTTTGGATTTGGTTACATCAAAGAAGGAACAAACTCCAAACCACTTGCTAAAAATAGAAGTTTGCTTTGGCCATATTTAATGCATAACAATATATTGACAATAAATATTCTCCAATATATTTTCAACTTTGAAACTGATGTGAGTCATCTTGTACAACTGGAGATGAATTTGATGATGATTTGAATGCTAACCAGGCTCCCTGACAAATTTGCGTAGAGATCTGCTGCAACTCGATGTGTAACTGCAACTTACAACAATTGCGTAGCAAGTTTACACAACGAATTCATCTTCTTCAATAAACTTCATTTAGGTGGTGGCTGCAAAATTTATGGAGGCTGAAAATGACTGTTATATCCTCCACCAAGCATTACCCATTGTCCTTTAATCATTTGTGTACTTTTAGCACTTGCGTAACGTGAAATCGCTACAAAAGTTCTGTACAAGGCTGCTTTTCCAGACAAAAAACTCCAAATAGATTAACCCTTAGTTTATCAAAAGGAAAAACTATGAAAACATGAAATCTATATCTCAACCACCTCTGCGAGTGGGTCTAACTTTACCATGGCTTCATCATCAACCTTTATCGTTATTCTCAGATACCTATTTTCTTTTCTCAATGACATATTCTGTCTTTTTAGGTTTCTCACTTGTCTAAACAAAAGTGCATTTCTTCTCAACTTTGACTGGGCATTAGAGAGAGTTGCACATGCATTGTTGATGGTTGGTCCACACTCCTGAAAGTGTTTCTTAAGCTTTAGTTTTGCCATTCTATTCTCTTCCTTGATCTGGATAATCAGATCTTGTGCTTCCCTTAATTACTTGTTGAGCCACTTGACAGTTTTTTCACCCTCTCCAGGTGAAGTATGGATCTTTTCAATTGATACAGGCTGGTCGTGTGCATGTGTTTCCTATACAAGCTTATATTCTGAACTTATCTTTCTGGCTGAGGATCTTGTTAAAGGGGATGCAGGTTTAGTAAAATCCATTGTTTTAGGAGTTTGCCTGATTTCTTTCCCTTTAGAACCTTCTGGAACCTTTGAAGTTGATTCCTTATTTAAACCTATTTCACCCTGTGGTGTTTGAATATTAGAAACCATTTTAACCAATTTCCTCTTCATCTCCCTGTTTTCATGATAGGACTAAGCTATGGCATGTTGAGCTTCTTTAAGCTGATCTTGTAATTCTATGACTATTTGGTCTTTCTCTCCTGACTGCATCTGATCTTTATCCACTTCTTGAACTGTGTGTTCAACAAATTGTGTATGCAGGGTATGTAGAGATACTCTTTTGGCAGTTGATCTTGTGATTGGACTACTCATATTTGATGTTTCATCCACCTCATCAACAGATTTTAGATTTCTACCTTTATTCTTAGCTTGTTGGCTTGGTGAAGAATCTTCAAAATATTTTCCTTTCCCCATGCCTCGTTCTGCAGACCTTTTCTCTTTCCTATTTGAATCTTTATAGGGCACTTTCTCAGCAGATGAGGGAGTGTCTCCTTTGGGGTCTAAAGGAATGCTTGCTGAAGCTAAGAAAGAATTCCAATCTCTGTCCAATTTCTTGAGTTCTTCCAACACTTGTAAATTTACCAAAGAGAAATGAAACAAACTCGTTTTAAGCTTATAATCCCTACCCTGTACTTTGTATGACATTTTACCTAAGCTTATGTATAGGTAAAACGGTAAATTCAAAAGATTCTTTCCTGTGAAATGCATTAAAAGCCTTATATGATACTGATATACTTTGTCAAACCTTCCCTGACAAGTGAAATATCGCTAAACCACTCTTAACAACTTTTCATAATGCTCCAATATGCATTCTCTTGGAATAATAGCGCCAAAATTCTACTTTTTGTATGTGGGTTTCAAGAAATCAGTGTAGAAAGTTGGATCAAGAGGCATACCTTTAAACCATTTCTCCCCTTGAACTGGAATCTCGGTTGTAGCAACTACTGTCTCCTTTGATAAATGGAAAGTAATATAAACAATATTTGTCTGGACACCATTGAAGTTGAGGGCAAATTCTTTCGTGAATTGCACATTGAACCCTTCAATCTTTTCGCAAAACCTCATGCACCCAACTGTTCAAAGGAAACCCTAAATGATGGATCAAAATTTACCAATTTCAAGCTTTGTGGCTCACATCTCAACACACTGCCTCCTTTATTGTATTTCTTTTTCTCTTGAGTTTCCATGCTGCAGATGTACGATAAAAACACTAAGACTAGTAAGGACAAGGAGGTTCAATGGCTAAAGCTTTGAAAGGGAACTTTACACAGCGGAAAATAAGATTAGGGTTTACTCAATTGTATCAAAGGATTCAACAATATGATAAGCAAGTCTTTAGATCTCATGCATATAGGCACATGATACTTATTAGACACGAAACAAAACCTCTCAGTCTTTGCACAATGGAATTTTGAGAAACAAAGGATGCGTAGCATGCGATTACTGTGTCAAATTTGCTTAGCGGTCATACAGAGCTTGTGTAGTGAGCTGGACAGAGTTTGCGTAGCAGGTGGAGTCTTTTGAATTCGTCGAGGGAAAAGAGTATGATCAATGGCATAAAGTATTTTACATGAAAAATAGGAGGGGAAAGATGTTCATATCCCGAGCAAACTTGATTTCAAGTGTGATTAGACCGTTTGGGATGTCATGATTGTTTGGGTAGCGCCAAGCAATTTACGCAGCGAATTTACACAATGTGTGCATTTTTTTTCTGGCCAAGTACGAAAAATCATTTTGAAAGATAACAAATATGACATGATGATCTTTGATGACTCCGTATCTTTCATTATGTGTCATTATGTTCCATGACATCCCTTTCAAAAACCTTTCACCTAGACTTTATGACTTGACTGTTTTTGACATACCACTTTAGAGTTTATATCAACAATCTTAGACTAATGAACAAAAGACCTTAAAAACTTTCAAACATACACACTCAATGACTCAATTAGGAATGCATTGGTCTTCCCAAGACCAAAACATGACTTTGGAAACTCTTGACAAACCTATAACCCTACCTTGAAAATCACAACACTAACATGTGGCACCCTTGTCTAGGGGAGAATAGTCTGAATGAGGGGAGAATATATAGAACTAAAGGACCCTCAAAATAGCCAAATAAACTTAGGAAAATAAAATGAAAGGAAAATCCTAGGCGTGTGTAATATCTCCAACACCCCCCTTGAACATTACTAGGGAGTATAAATAATGAATGGGTCTTGGCAATAGAGGCTATGTTAGGTACCCATGAACAATGCAGCTAATGAACACTGAAATAAAGTGAGGAAAGAGGTAAAACCTCATGGGACCGCCCCCCCTAAAAATACAATGTATCAAAAGAAGAGAAAGTACAATGTATCACGCAAACTATGGAATTTTTGCTCAGTGAAAGTCTTGCTAAAGATATCGACAATTTGCTCGGTGGAAGGGAAATACTATAAATCAATGACCCTATCATGATCCAGGTCCCTGATAAAATTCACATGGATCTCAATATGTTTTGTCTGTTGTCTATGGACTGGATCTTAATAGAATTTGAGTGTACTCTCATTGTCACACCAAATCACAGTCAAACGATGGAAATAAATGTCGAGCTCGGTAAGGAAGTTCTACAACCACAGTGCCTAGATGGTGATGTTGATTGATCACATGTACTTGATGGTGGTGTAGGTGGTGTAGGTGCATACTTGTAGTCTGTCATGTGGAATCTCTGCATGAGATCTCGAGCATACTTAGCCTGAGATATCTTGATTCCTGAAGCATCCTGATTGATCTCGAGACCAAGAAAGAAATGGAGTGGACCTATGTCTATCATCGAAAACCTATCATGAAGAATGCCCTTGACTACAACAATCATTAACATCGAGCTGCGGGTGATCAAAATATCATCGCCATACAAGACTAGGATCATAAGTGAGTTAATGGTCCTCAACATGTAGACATTTGAATTGAATTTGCATCTGAAAAAATTCCTGGAGAGCAAGTAGGAGTCCAGCTTTGCATACCATGCTCTAGGCACCTTCTTGAGGCCATAGAGTGAATTTTTTAGTCGACACAATAAATATGAATTCTATATGAATCCAGGCAGTTGCTCTATATAGATCTCCTCTGAGAGATCTCTGTGAAAAAAAGAATTCTTCACGTCCATTTGATGTACTTTCCATCCTCTGGTTGCTCCAATGGAAAGGGCCAACCTGATAGAATATAAATTTGATACTGGAAAAAAAGCCTCATCATAGTCGATCCCGTGGATCTACTGAAATCCCTTGGCAACCAATCTTTCCTTGTGTCTGCTCACATGTCCGTTCGCTGCCTTTTTGGTCATGTAGACCCATCTGCATCTGACAAGCTTCTTGTCTAAAATAAGCGAAACCAGATCCCAAGTCTGGTTCTCGAGGAGAGATTTGTACTCCTCTTGCATGGCTGCTTCCCATAAAGGGTTCCTCATAGCCTCTCTATAAGACTGTGGGTCTAAATACTGAACCATATAAGAATGCAAAGCCATCATGGGTTCAATGGCAATGAGTACATGAGGAGGATCCTCAAATAGAGATCTGGTCCTCCTCTGATCTAGATTTATGAGCAGAATGAAATGAAACCACATATTTATAATGTTAACATAGAGACACAGTGAACAATAACATAGATACAGTAAAACTTGACTTCTATCAAATTAGAAATATGTTGAAAACTATAAAATGCAGACTGAAAACAAGCTTGTTAGAATGGTGGCAACTTATCTATGAGAAGAGATGTGATGGCTATGCTCATTCGAAAGAAAATCAATACAATGAGGCTTTGAATGCCTTTTTATAATAATTATGAATGCCAAAACCATAGATATCCAAAACCCTAACCCTAGGAGAGGAAGCGCCAAAAGTCATGTGGGCCCCGTTGGTGTAAGTTAGTACATTAACTTCCCGGGGTCGTAACTTTTTCATACAATCTCCGTTTAGGGCCCACGATAGCTTGTTGGAAAGGTATTAATGAGGAGTTTCATTTAGGGGGCTCAATTAGAGCCTTTGTTCATTTTTAAGGTGCTCAATCGTGAAAATTGTCGTTTAGGCCCTCAAACTGGCCCAAGAAGTTAAAAACTACTAAAAATAGTAAATTGCCAAAATTGCAAGAAAACTGTTTTGAGCCAGTTGGAAAAGGTGGGTGGCCACCGATATCCACCTAGATCAATCCTCCCTCCTTAGGAAGAAATGGTATCCATTGTGTTGAGTGCCCCCATCAGATGAGGACATTTCTGTTGAATTTGACCCCGACTGAGCCACTTGCCTTGTTGTAGGAGCTGCCCTGGTTTGACAACCCGATAAAGCTGGATCCTCTGCTGGCGAGTGCCCTTGATCCATGTGTCCATGATTTACCTATGGATGTCTGTTCCATGCAGTTAGAGTTGAGCTTTGTTGATGTCAATTGTTCTTCTATCTCTGAGGTGTCCAATAATGGTGGAAAATAAGGCCGAAGGAGGTTCACATTGAACACTGGGTGCAAGCCAAGGAAGGGGGGTAGGTTCAGCTCAAAATCATTGTCACCCACAACCTTGGTAATGGTGTAAGGTCTATATAGGAGTGGATGAAGATTTCGACGAGGCTCTGGAAGGAATTCTTTCTGCAAGTGCAACCAAACTTTGTCTCCCACCTGAAACCGATGTGGCACCCAGTGTTGACCATGGCGTTGCTTATACTTGGCATTGGAATTCTGTAAAATATCCTGAACCTATTGGTGGATGTGCTGGATTCACTCAATGAACTGGGTGTCTTTGTTAACTACAATTGGAGTGTGCAACGAGTCTGCCTGGGTGGCTGCAAGGGGTAGTGCAACATCCATGGGACCCAATGGTTGAAATCCCAAACGTACCTGAAAGTGGTTGTGGTGGGTTAAGATATGTATGGCTATGTTGTAGTTGCGTTGAACATAGGGAAGCCTCTCATCCCAGGTGCGAGGGTGCTTGGAATTGTACATGCACAGAATGTGCACGATCATCCGGTTGGTGACCTTGGTTTGGCCATCCGTTTGGGGGTGGAAGGTAGTGGACTTGGTGAGCTTGGTGTCGAGCAGTGACTAGAGGCTCGACCAAAATGTGCTAAGGAACCGATTGTCCCGATATGAGATAATGGTTTGTGGGATGCCAACGTGTACCCACACTGGTTCAAAGAAAATCTTGGCAGTTTCCTTCGCCGCGATGCTTTTCTTGCAGGCGGCTAAAACTGCCATCTTGGAAAAGTGATCAACAAACACGAAAACATAGTCATTTCCCCGCTTGGTGGAAGGGAGGCCCGAAATGTAGTCCATTGATATGGATTCCTCGGGCCTGTCAGGAGTAGGCAGAGGAGTGTACATACCTTGTTTCTGCTAGAAAAATAGGACCGCAAATGTAGAAACAAAACACAGAAGATACACAATACAATAGAGACACATATTTACGTGGTTCACCTAGTTTGGGCTACGTCCACCAGAGAAATTGCCAGGTCCTTCCTTTATTATTATCCAACAAATGAAGGGATACAACCTACAAAAAAACCTGTTGTAACTTCCTCTTCTTTCTCTCATAGTCTCCTCTCTCAGAATACAATACTCACCATAATACATAGCCGCAATACATTTCCCTCATAACAAAGGGTTGCCTTCTAGGGAAAAAAACCCTAACATAATTTCTACCGTTATATCTGCGACCTAACAGTACCCCCCCTCTGCACTCCCCTGCGTGGAAGAGTGTACATACTTATGGGGTGTAAAGTCTTCATGGGGTATAAACATGGCTGAAAGCAAGGACATCTGAATCAAGAAGATAATCAGGCTCCACAACCAACAGTTTCTTGATGGTCGGTTTGGAAAAAGCGCAGGTAGTGTAGGACCGAATATACTTGCTGACATCCTATCAAAATTTTGGCCAGTAGAAATGTTGCTGCAACACTGCCACTGTCTTTTCCACGCCGAAGTGTCCAGCCATCCGACTATAGTGGGCTTACTAAATCAGCTTCGCTCGCTCACTTGATGGAACACAGAGATGGACCATATGGCACAACAATCCATCTTGAATATGGAAATTATTGATAGATGTGTTGGTGCCCAACATCTGGTAGGTGTTGGCAAAGTCAGAATCCGTCTCATAGAGGTGGGGCCACCATGAAGTATCATGGTCGCAAGAGTCTAGCACTGTGGTGACTGCCACGAACAGAGGTCGGTTGAGGAAATCAATGACTCGGTTGGTACTTCCTATTTTATACTTGATGTTGAGGTGGAATTGCTACAAATATGTGGACCACTTCTGCTGGCAATCATTCTACAATTTGCCTTGTGTCTGCATGAACTACAATGAATTATGATCAGTGTGGATGACTGTCTCCTTCCTGATAATGTAATGCCTCCACTGGCGACATGCTTTCATAATGGAGTACATTTGTTTGTCGTAAGTAGGGTACTTACGAATGACATTTGATAGTGTCTCACTAGGATAGGCCACAGGGTGGTCATGCTGAGTGAGGACTCTACTCACAGGATAGTCTAAAGCAGTGGTCTTGATCTCAAAGGGCTATTGCGGGTCATGTAATGAGAGCACTAGTGCTGAACACAAGTGTTGGATTAGATCATCGAACAATTTCTGTTGGGACAAACCCCACACAAATTTTTCCTTACCACCACCTATGGTTATTTGACTGAGGGCCCATGCAATATGGGAGAATCCCAACACAAACCTATGATAGAAATTGGCAAGGCCTAAGAAGCTCCAAATCTTAGTGAGCGTGGTTGGGGCTGTCAAGTCATGTATGACTTGGATCTTGGATGGATCAACATGCACACCATGCACATCAACAATGTAGCCTAATTACTCGACCCCGTCCATGCCGAAGGAGTATTTTTCCAAGTTGACATATAACTTATGCTCCCGAAGAGTGTGTAGAACCTGCTTAATATGCTGCAAGTGTTCTGCCCAAGTATTGCTGTAGATGAGGATGTCATATAGATACACCACCATAAAATAATTAATGAAAGGTCGCATGATATTTTCCATCAACCTCGTGAAATTGCTGGGGCATTCGTCAAACCAAAGGGCACGACCAACCATTCAAAAATACCTTCTTTTGACTTGAAGGAAATTTTCCATACATTTATCTCTTCTATTGGGACCTGATGGTAGCCAGACTTCAAATCAATCTTACTGAAGTATTTGGCCCTCTTGAGTTGATCAAGGAGATCGTCGATTCCAGGAATCGAGTACCGGTTTATGACTATGATTTTGTTTAGAGTCCTACAGTCAATGCAGAGTCACCAGGTCCCGTATTTGTTTTGCACCAACACGATTGGGCTTCGACAAGGTGATGAGATGGGTTAGATGTGACCCTTGTGGAGAAGTTCTTGAATCTCATGCTTGATCTTCTCATTTTCTAGCAGAGAGTGATGATAGTCTCGCTCATTTGGGAGCGGTGCACCAGGGTTAAGATCAATGGGATGCTTGACCTGACAGTGCAGAGGTACTCAGGTAGGTGATGAGAATATATCTTTTATATTCTTCCATGAACTTATCCACTTGCTTCTGATGCATGGAGGGGGCGACCGCAGAGGCCATGGATGTGGCTGCAACCTTTCCCTCACTTTGAGAGCGAATGACGAAGAAGACAAAATTCTTGGTCTGACAAATGACCTTCTTGCATTGCTCGGAAGAGATCAAGGAAATAACACTAGGTGGGACTACCTCGGGTATCATGTAGGGCCTATAATCATATACAACATGAAATTTCCATAATTAAGGTGGGACCAAAAGAACATTACAAACTTAAAGGGGAGCAACATCACACAATACCTCATCTTTGAATGACTTGATGTGATATGACAGATGGCATTTTTGGATGACACAAAGATCGCTTCCTTAATGGAGCCATCCAATGGTGTAGGGATACGGGTGTGACGTTATTGACAGGGCTAGATCATTGATGACTTCTACTGAGATGAGGTTCTTCTAGCTACCGCTATCAACAATGAAGTGTAGTGGAGTGCCTTTCACCCACACCTATGAATGAAAGAGGCACTCACCTTCCTCTGGTTCATCAGGTTCACTGGGTTGGATATTGGTGGTAGCAACGGTGGCATTAGGTTCTGGGTCAATGATATGTCTCCCCTTCTGTGGTTCAGACTCAAATTCAGAACCTACATCTGATTCATAGGCTTTTACTTCAATCACTAATGATTGCTTTGAGTGGCAATCAACAATGTTATGCCAGGGGCTCTTATGGAAGTTGCACGACTTCCCGGTATATTTCTTTGTCTTCCCATTGTCCTTCTTTGCTTGTGGCTTGGATTGGTTTTCATGAGGTTTCCCATATTTGCTCTGTCATTTGTTCTATGAGTTAGGGTTTCCCTTGCCATTCTTCTGTTGTGATGGGTTCCTAGACCCAAATTGCGGCGTATTTTGTTTAAGCTTCTTCACGATTTTGTCGACATATCGATAAGCTACACCCAAGGACGAGATGTCCAAAAAATCCATTTCTGTCTGGATGTATCTATACATACCACTGTGGTACTTGAGCACTAGATTTCACTCAAAATATTTGATACCCAACTTGGTGCGCAAGGTATGGAAGACATTGGTGAACTCTGGGACTGTTTGGTCTGATGCAATGTGGTCCATATTGTATACTAGTCATCATAACTTCCAACATGGTAGTATTGTTCCTTAATAACATCCCTGAAGTAATCCCAAGTGGGTGAAACTGCAAATAATGTGGATCCTTCTGTTTCATTTTTCTCACATAAATTCTCCCACCAATCTTTGACATGGGGGATGACCTCGAGGAGTGAAAATATAATCTTTTTTCTATCGAAAAAGTTGTGGACAGAAAAATACCCTTCTAGAAGGTTTAACCATTTATCTACGACATCCGCATATATTTTACCTTCAAATATAGGAATATAAAAATTTATCTGTACCTTGAAGGGGGTGGCACTTCCGCTTTAGGTGGATGCATCGCTTATCAGCAGCCATCAAAGGATTTTGCGATGATGTCCATCATCTCGTTCCTCTGTCGCTCAAGGGATTCCTCGAGATTTTTTTTGAAAGGATATCATGTCCCGTCGTCTTTATTTTCACCCAGCATGGGTGGTTGCTTGGGCGTGTGAGAGTAGTTTTCTGCATGAGAAATAAGCTCGAGACCCAACTCTCTATACCCTGACCGCATCGGGGACATGCATTAAAAAACAACAAGGAGCAGAATGCTCTTATACAATTGATCCATATTTATGAGCGGAACGAAATGAAACCACAGATGTATAATGTTAACAAAGAGACACAATGAAAAATAATAGAGATACAATAAAACTTGACATCTATTAAATAAGAAATATGCTGAAAACTGTAAAATATAGACTGAAAACAAGCTTGTTAGAATGGTGGCAGCTTATCTATGAGGAGATAAATGACAACTACACTCATTCGTAATAAGACCAGTACAATGAGGCTCTGAAAGAATTTTTACAATTAATATGAATTCCAAAACCCTAGACATCCAAAAACCTAACTCTAGGAGATGAAGTGCCAAAAGTCATGTGGGCTCCATTGGGGTAAGTTAGTACATTAACTTCCCGAGGTCGTAAATTTTGCATACGATCTCCGTTTAGGTCCCATGATAGCTTGTTGGAAAGGTATTGATGAGGAGATTCATTTGTGGTGCTCAATTAGAGCCTTTGGATATTATTGAAGTGACAAATAATGAAAAAATGTCATTTAGGCCCTCAAACTGGCCCCAAAAGTTAAAAACTACTAAAAATGGTAAATTGCCAAAATTGTTAGAAAACTGTTTTGAGCCAGTTGGAAAAGGTGTGTGGCAAACAATATACACCTTGATCAATCCTCCCTCCTTGGGAAGCAATGGTATCCAGTGTGTTGAGTGCCCCCATCATATGAGGAAATTTCTGTTGAATTTGGATCCGGGTGAGCCACTTGCCTTGGTGTAGGAGTTGCCCTGCTTTGACAACCCGATAAAGTTGGATCCTCTACTGGAGAGTGCCCTTGACCTGTATGTTCACGTTCTGATCTATGGATTCTTATTCCATACAATCAGGGTTGAGCTCTATTGGTGTCAACTCTTGTGCTATCTCCGAGGTGTCCAATAATGGTGGAAAATAAGGTCTAAGGAAGTCCACATTGAACACTGGGTGCAAACCTAGAAAGGGGCGTAGGTTGAGCTCAAAAGTATTGTCACCCACAACCTTGGTAATGGTGTAAGTCCCATAATGGAGTGGATGAATCTTCCGATAAGGCCTGGCAAGGCGTTCTTTCTGCAAGTGCAACCAAACTTTGTCTCCCACCCGAAACTGGTGTGGCACATGATGTTGATCATGAAGCTGCTTGTACGTGGAATTAGACTTCTCTAAAATATCCTGAACCTGTTGGTGGATGTGCTAGATCCGCTCAATGAACTTGGTGGCTTTGTCAGCTGCAGTTGGAGCATGTGACGAGTCTTCTTGGGTGTCCACAAGGGGTAGTGCAACATCCATGGGGCCCAATGGTTGAAATCCCAACCCTAGGTGAAAGGGGTTGTGGCCAGTTGAGATATGTATGGCTTTGTTGTAGCTATTTTGAACATAGGGAAGAATCTCATCCCAGGTGCGAGGGTGCTTGGAATTGTACATGTGCAGGATGTGCACGATCATCCGGTTGACAACATCGGTTTGGCCATCCGTCTAGGGATGGAAGGCAGTGGAATTGGTGAGCTTGGTGTCTAGTAGTGACCAGAGGCTCGACCAGAATGTCCTGAGGAACCAACTGTCCCAATATGAGATAATGGTTTGTGGGATCCCAAACTATACCCACACTCGTTCAAAGAAAAGCTTGGTAGTGTCCTTCGCCGTGATGATCTTCTTGCAGGCGCCCTAAATCGCCATCTTGGAAAATTGATCAACAACCACAAAATACAGTCATTTCCCTGCCCGGTGGAAGGGGGGAACAACATGTAGTCCATTGATATGGATTCCCTACCATGTCAGGAGTAGGCAGAGGAGTTTATATGCCTTGTTTCTTGATGGAATGTTTGGCAATAGCGCATGGAGTACATGTCTGGATATACTTACTAACATCGTGTCGAAGTTTCGGCCAGTAGAAATGTTGCTGCAACACTGCCACTGTCTTTTCCATGATGAACTGTCCTGCCACCTGAATGTAGTGGGCTTCCCAAATCGACTTTGCTCCCTCGTTTGATGGAACAAAAAGATGGCCCAAATGGCACAACAACCTGTCCTGAATATGGAAATTATTGATAGCTGTGTTGGTGCCCAACATCTGGTAGGTGTTGGTAAAGTCAAGATTCATCTCTTAGAGGTGGGGCCTCCCGAAGATCTCATGGACGTAAGAGTCTATCACTATGGTGAGTTCCACGAATGGAGGTCGCATGAGGAAATTAGTGACTCAGTTGGTACTTCCTGTTTTATACTTGATGTTGAGGTGGAACTGCTGCAAATATGTGGACCACTTTTGATGGTGATCATTTTGCAATTTGCCTTGTGTTTACAAGAATTGCAATAGATTATGATCGCTGTGGATGATTGACTCATTCTCGAGAATGCAATGCCTCCACTGGTGGTAGGCTTGCACAATGGAGTACATTTCTTTGTCATAAGTAAGGTATTGACGGATGACATATGATAGTGTCTCACTATGCTAGGCCACAGGGTGGCTGTGCTGAGTGAGGACTGTGCCCACAACATAGTCTGAAGCATATGTCTCGATCTGGAAGGGCTATTGCAATTCAGATAGTGAGAGCAGTGGTGTTGAACACAAGCACTACTTCAAATCATCAAATGCTTTCTATTGGGATAGGTCCCACACAAATTTTTCCTTACCACCACCTCTGGTTATTTGATTGAGGGCCCATGCAATATGGGAGAATCCCAACACAAAACTATGATAGAAATTGGCAAGACCTAAGAAGCTCCGAAGCTCAGTGTGCATGGTTGGGGTTGGCCAGTTACGAATGACTTGGATCTTGGATGGATCAACATGCACACCATGCGCATCAACAATTTATCCTAGGTACTGGACCCCGTCCATGCCGAAGGAGATTTTTTTCAAGTTGGCATATATCTTGTGCTGTTGCAGAGTGTGCAGAACCTGCTGAATAAGATACAAGTGTTCTGCCCAAGTCTTGCTATAGATGAGGATGTCATCTAGATATGCCACCATAATAGAATTAGTGAAAGGCCGCAGTATATTTTCCATCAACCTCATGAAATTTGCTGGGACATTCGTCAAACCAAAGGGCATGACCAACCATTCAAAAATACCTTCTTTTGACTTGAAGGTAGTTTTCCATATATCTGTCTGTTATGTTGGGACCTGATGGTAGCCATAATTAAGATCAATCTTACTGAAGTATGTGGCCCCCTTGAGCTGATCAAGGAGATAGTTGATTCGGGGAATCGGGTACCAGTTCCTGACTGTGATTTTGTTTAGTGCCCAATAATCAATGCAAAGTCGCCATGTGTCGTCTTTCTTTTGCACCAACACGATTGGCTTCTACAAGGTGATGAGCTAGGTCAGATGTGTCCCTTGTGGAGAAAATCTCAGATTTGATGCTTGATCTCCACATTTTATAGCAGAGAGTGATGATAGATTGACCCATTTGGTAGCAATGCACCGAGGGTAAGATCAATGGGATGCTTGACCTAACAATGCAGAGGTACCCCAGTAGGTGATGAGAAGATGTCTTTGTATTCTTCCACAACCTTATCCACTTGCTTTTGTTGCGTGGAGAGGTCGGTTGTGGAGGCCATGGATGTGGCTACAACCTTTCATTCTCACTCTGAGAGTGAATCATGAAAAAGACAAACTTCTCAGTCTGAGAAATGACCTTCGCGCATTGCTTGGCAAAGATCAAGGAAATAGCTATAGGTGGGACTACCTTGGGTATCCTGTACAATTTTCCGTTCAAAGTAATAATAACACTATGATTCCTAGACTAATATACAACATGACGTTTCAATAAATGAGGTTGGCCCAAAAGAACATAACAAACTTCATGGGGATCAACATCCAACAATACCTCATCTTTGAATGGCTTCATGACGTACGACAGAAAACATTGTTGGTTGACGCGAAGATCACTTCCTTGACGGAGCCATCCGATGGTGTAGGGCTATGGGTGTAGCATTGTCGGTAGGGCTAGCCTCTTGATGACCACCGCTGTGATGAGTTTCTTCTGGCTACCGCTATCAACGATGAAGTGCAGTGGATTTCCTTTCATCCACATCTATGAATGAAAAAGGTGCTCACCTTCCTCTGGCTCATCAGGTTCACCGGGCTGGATCTTGGTGGTAGCAGCGATGGCACTGGGTTCCGCATCAATGATCCATCTCCCCTTCTCTAGTTCTAACTCAGACTCGAAACTTGCATCTGATTCAGAGGCTTTTACTTAAGCCACTAATGACTGCTTTGAGCGACAATGAACAATGTTATGCCAGGGGCTCTTATGGAAGTCGCACCACTTCCCGGTATCTTTCTTTGTCTTTCCATTGTCCTTATTTGCTTGTGGCTTGCACTGGTTGTGAAGAGGTTTCCCATATTTTCTCTATCCTTTGTTTTGCGGGTTAGGGCTTCCCTTTCTCTGCTTCTGCTGTGAGGGGTTCCTAGACCCAAACTACCGCATTTTTTATTTAAGCTTTTGCTTGATTTTGACGACATATCGATAGGCCACGCCTAAGGACGAGATGTCCAAGAACTCCATTTCTGCCTGGATGTATCTATGTAGACCACCATGGTACTTGAGCACCAGATGTCACTCAGAGTATTTGATACCCAACTTGGTGCGCAAGGTATGGAAGACATTGGTGAACTCTGAGACTATTTGGTCTCTTTCCTGTCGCACTGTGGTCTATCTTGTATACAAGTTGTCATAACTTCCAAAAGAGTAGCATTGTTCCTTAATAAAATACCTGAAGGAATGCCAAGTGGGTGAAACTGCAAATAATGTGGATCCTTCTGTTTCATTTTTCTCACAGAAAGTATACCATCAATATTTGACATGGGGGACGACCTTGAGGAGCGCAAATATAATCTTTTCTCTATCGAAAAAGTTGTGGACAAAAAAATACCCTTCTAGAAGGTTTAACCATTTATCTACGACATTTGCATATATTTGACCTTCAAATATAGGAACATCAAAATTGATATGTACCTTGAAGGGGGTGGTGCTTTTTCTTGAGGTGGATGCATCGCTTGTTGACAGTCATCGAAGGATTTATGCGAAGTTGTCCATCATCTCGTTCCTCTGTAGCTCAAGGGATTCCTCGAGCAACATTTTGAAAGGATCTCCTGTCCGATCGTATTTATTTTCGGCCACCATGGACAATTTTTTGGGTGTGTAAGAGTAGTTTTCCTCATGAGAAATAAGCTTGAGACCCAACTCTCTATACCCTAATCGCGTCGGGGACATGCATTAAAAAATGACAAAGAATAGACCGATCTGATACCACTGATCTAGATTTATGAGGGGAACAAAATGGAACCATAGATTTATAATGTTAACACAAAGAGACAGTGAAAAATAATAGAGATACAATAAAATTTGACTTCTAGTAAATAAGAAATATGCTGAAAACTGTAAAATGCAGACTGAAAACAAGCTTGCTAGAATGGTGACAGCTTATCTCTAAGGAGAGATGTGACGGCTACACTCATTCACAAGAAGATTTGTACAATAAGGCTCTAAAATCCTTTTTACAACAAAGATGAATGCCAAAACCCTAGACATAAAAAATCCTAACCCTAGGAGATGAAGCATCAAAAGTCACGTGGGCCGCGTTGGGGTAAGTTAGTACATTAACTTCCCGAAACTGTAGCATTTGTATACGATATTTGTTTAGGGCCCAAGATAGCTCGTTGGAAAGGTATTGACAAGGAGATTCATTTAGGGGGCTCAATTAGATCCTTTAAATCATATTGAGGTTCTCGATTGTGAAAAAATGTCGTTTAGGCCCTCAAATTGGCCCGAGAAGTTAAAAACTGCTAAAAATAGTAAATTGCCAAAATTGCCAGAAAACTGTTTTTAGACAGTTGGAAAAGGTGGGTGGCCACCGACATGAACTTGGATAAATCCTCCCTCCTTAGGAAGCAATGGTCTCCATTGCGTTGAGTTCCCCATCAAACGAGGAAATTTCTGTTGAATTTGGCCCCGTGTGAGCCACTTGCCTTGGTGCAGGTGTTGCCCTGCTTTGACAACCCGATAAAGATGGATCCTTTGTTGGCAAGTGCGCTTGACCTGTGTGTCCATGATCTGATCCATGGATGCATGTTCCATGCATTCGGGGTTGAGCTCTGTTGGTGTCAACTGTTCTGCTATCTCCGAGGTGTCCAATAATGGTGGAAAATAAGGCCAAAAGAGGTCCACATTGAACACCCGATGCAAGCTAGGGAAGGGGGGGCAGGTTGAGCTCAAAATAATTGTCACCCACAACCTTGGTAAATGTGTAAGGACCATAACAGAGTGGACAAATATTTCGATGAGGACCTGTAAGGTGTTCTTTCTGCAAGTGCAACCAAACGTTGTCTCCCACCCGAAACTAGTGTGTCACCTGATGTTGTTCATGGCGCTGCTTGTACTTGGCTTTGGTCTCTTGTAAAATATATTGAACCTATTGGCGGATGTGATGGATCTGATCAATGATCCAGGTGGATTTGTCAAATGCAGTTGGAGCATGCGACGAGTCTTCCTGGGTGGCCGCAAGGGGTAGTGCAACAGATCCATGGGACCCAATGGTTGAAATCCTAAACCTACCTGAAAGGGGTTGTGGCCGGTTGAGCTATGTATGGATCTGTTGTAGCCATGCTAAACATAGGGAAAAATCTCATCCCAGGTATGAGGGTGCTTGGAATTGTACATGGATAGGATGTGCATGATCATCTGGTTGATGACCTCGGTTTGGTCATTCGTCTAGGGGTGGAAGGTAGTGGACTTGGTGAGCTTGGTGTTCAATAGTCACCAAAGGGTTGACCATAATGTGTTGAGGAATCGGTTGTCCTGATTTGAGATAATGGTTTGTGGGATCCAAAGTGTACCCACCCTCCAAATAAAATCTTGGCAGTGTCCTCCGCCATGATGCTCTTCTTGTAGGGGGCCAAAATCACCATCTTGGAAAAGCGATCAACAACCACAAAACACAATGATTTCCCTACCCGGTGGAAGGGAGGCCCGACATGTTGTCCATTGATATGGATTGCCAGGGCCTGTCAGTAGTAGGAAGAGGAGTGTACATGCCTTGTTTCTTGATGGCTGGTTCAGTAATAACGTAGGCAACGCAAGACATAATATACTTGCTAACATTCTGTCGAAGTTTCGACTAGTAGAAATGTTGCTGCAACACTGCCATTGTCTTTTCCATGCCGAAGTGTCTTGCCACCCAATTGTAGTGGGATTCCCAAATCATATTCGCTCACTCACTTGATGGAACGCAAAGATATCCTAGATGGCACAACAACCCGTCCTAAATATTAAAATTATTGACAGCTGTGTTGATGCCCAACATCTGGTAGGTGTTGGCAAAGTCGGGATTCATCTCATAAAGGTGGAGCCACTCGAAGGTATCATGGGCACAAAAGTCTAGCAATGTGGAGATTTCCACGACTGGAGGTTAGCTGAGGAAATCGACGACTCGGTTGGTACTTCCTGTTTTATACTTGATGTTGAGGTGGAACTGCTGCAAATATTTGGGCCACTTATGATGGCGGCCATTCTACAATTTTTCTTGTGTCTGCATGAACTGCAACAACTTATGATCACTATGGATGAATATCTCCTTCCTGAGAATGTAATGGCTCCAATGGAAAAAAGATGCACAATGGAGTACATTTCTTTGTCGTAAGTAGGGTACTTATGGACAACATCTGATAGTGTCTCACTATGATAGGCCACGGGGTGGCCGTGCTGAGTGAGGACTGCACCCACAACATAGTCTGGAACATCTATCTTGATCTCAAAGGGATGTTGTAGGTCAGGTAATGAGAGAAATGGTGCTGAAGATAAGCACTGCTTCAGATCATCAAACTCTTTCTTTTGGGACAGGCCCCACACAAATTTTTCCTTCCCACCACCTCTAGTTAGTTGACTGAGGTCCCATGCAATATGGGAGAATCCCAACATGAACCTATGATAGAAATTGGCAAGGCCTAAAAATCTCTGAAGCTTAGTGAGCATGGTTGGGGCTGGCCAGTCACAGATGACTTGGATCTTCATTGGATCAACATGCACACCATGTGCATTAACAATGTAGCCTAGGTACTAGACCCCATCCATGCCGAAGGAACATTTTTCCAAGTTGGCATATAGATTATGTTGCTGTAGATTGTGTAGAACCTGCTGAATATGATGCAAGTGTTCAACCCAAGTCTTGTTGTAGATAAGGATGTCATCTAGATACACCACCACAAAAGAATTAGTGAAAGGTCACATGATATCGTCCATCAACCTCATGAAAGTTGTTGGGGCATTCGTAAAACTAAAGGGCATGACCAACCATTCAAAAAGACCTTCTTTTGACTTGAAGGCAATTTTCCATACATATGTCTGTTCTATTGGGACCTAATGGTAGCCAGAATTCAGATCAATCTTCCTGGAGTATTTGCCCCCCTTGAGATGATCAAGGAGATTGTCGATTCAGGGAATCAGGTACCGATTCTTGACTGTGATTTTATTTAGAGCCTGGTAATCAATGTAGAGTTTCCAGGTCCCATCTTTCTTCTGCACAAACACGATTGGGCTTCCAAAAGGTGATGAGCTGGGTCGAATGTGCCCCTTGTGGAGCAGTTCTTGGATCTGACGATTGATCTCCTCATTTTCTAGCAGAAAGCGATGATAAATTGGCCCATTTGGTAGCTTTGTGCTGGGGGTAAGATCAATGGGATGCTTGACTTGATAGTGCATAGGTACTCCAATAGGTGATGAGAATATGTCTTTGTATTCTTCCATGACCTTATCCACTTGCTTCTATTGTGTGGAGAGGTAAGCCATGGAGGCCATGGATGTGGCTGCAACCTTTCACTCACTCTGAGAGAGAATCACGAATAAGACAAACTTCTCGGTCTGAGAAATGACCTTCCTGCATTACTTGGAAGAGATCAAGGAAATAACACTAGGTGGGACTACCTCGGGTATCTTGTACAATTTCCCATTCAATGTAATAATAACATTGCGAGGGTTAGACTCGTATACAACATGACATTTCCATAAATAAGGTTGGCTCAAAATAACATCACAAACTCAAGGGGAGGAACATCACACAATACCTCATCTTTGAATGGCTTGATGTCGTACGACAGGTGACACTTTTGGCTGACACAAAGATCGCTTCCTTGACGGAGCCATCCAATGGTGTAGGGATGCGGGTGTGGCGTTGTCCGCAGGGATAGCTGCTTGATGACCTCTGCTGAGATGTAATTCTTTTGGCTAATGCTATCAACGATGAGGTGCAGTGGAGTGCCTTTCACCCACATATATGAATGAAAGAGGTGCTCACCTTCCTCTGGCTCATTAGGTTCACCGGGTTGGATCTTGGTGGTAGAAATAGTGGCATTGGGTTCCGCATCAATGATCCGTCTGCCCTTCTCTAGTTCTGACTCAGAGTCAGAACCCACATATGATTCAGAGGCTTTTACTTCAAACACTAATGACTGCTTTGAGCGACAATCAACAGTGTTATGCCAGGTGCTCTTATCAAAGTTGCACCACTTCTCGGTATCTTTATTTGTCTTCCCATTGTCCTTATTTACTTGCAACTTGGACTGGTTGTCATGAAGTTTCCTGTCTTTTCTCTATCCTTTTTTCTACGTGTTAGGGTTTCCCTTGCTTTGCTTCTGCTCTGAGGGGTTCCTAGACCCAAACTACTGCGTCTTTTGTTTAAGATTTTGCTCAATTTTAACGACATATCGATAGGCCGCGCCTAAGCACAAGATGTCCAAAAGGTACATTTTTATCTAGATGTATCTATGGAGACCACCACGGTACTTGAGCACCAGATGTCGCTCAGAATATTTGATACCCATTTTGGTGCGCAAGGTATGGAAGACATTGGTGAACTCTAGGACTGTTTGGTCTCTTTCCTGCCGCAGTGTGGTCCATCTTGTACATAAGTCATCATAACTTCCAACATGGTAGTATTCTTCCTAAATAGCATACCTGAAGGAATCCCAAGTGGGTGAAAATGCAAATAATGTGGATCCTTCTGTTTCATTTTTCTCACAGAAAGTCTCCCACCAATATTTGACATGGGGGATGGCCTTGAGGAGCACAAATATAATATTTTCTCTGTAAGAAAAGTTGTGGACAAAAAATACCCTTCTAGAAGGTTTAACCCTTTATCTATGACATCCACATCTGTTTGACCTTCAAATATAGGTATATCAAAATTGATCTGTATCTTGAAGGGGCTGGTGCTTCTGCTTGAGGTGGATGCGTCGCTTGTCGGCAACGGTCAAAGGATTTGTGCGAAGCTGTCCATCATCTAGTTCCTTTGTCACTCAAGGGATTCCTCGAGAAACATTTTGAAAGGATATCCTGTCTCATCATATTTCTTTTCTCCCACCATGGGCAGTTTCTTGGGTGTGCGAGAGTAGTTTTCCTCATGAGAAATAAGCTCGAAACCCATTCTCTATGCCCCGATCGCATCAGGGACATGCGTTAAAAACGACAAGGAGTAGACTGCTATGATACCACTGATCCAGATTTATGAGCATAACAAAATGAAACCACAGATTTATAATGTTAACACAGAGACACAATGAACTATAACAAAGATACAATAAAACTTGACTTCTGTTAAATAATAAATATGTTGAAAACTCTAAAATGCAGACTGAAAACAACCTTGCTAGAATGGTGGCAACTTATCTCTGAGATGAGATGTGACAACTATGCTCATTCGCAAGAAGATCAGTACAATGAGTCTCTAAAATCCTTTTTACAATAAATATGAATGCCAAAAACCCAGACATCGAAATACCTAACCCTAGGAGATGAAGTGCCAAAAGTCATGTGGGCCCCATTGGGGTAAGTTAGTACATTGTCTTTCTGGGGTCATAACTTTTGCATACGATCTCTGTTTAGGGCCCATGATAGCTCGTTGGAAAGGTATTGAAGAGGAGATTCATTTAGGGGTATCAATAAGAGTGTTTACGAACAATTGAGATGCCTGATCGTGAAAAAACATCGTTTAGGCCCTCAAACTAGCCTGAGAAGTTAAAAACTGCTAAAAATAGTAAATTGCCAAAATTGCTAGAAAATTGTTTTGAGCCAGTTGGAAAAGGTGGGTGGCTACCGATATCCATCTAGATTAATCTACCCTCCTTAGGAAACAATGGTATCTATTGCGTTGATTTCCCCCATCAGATGAGGAAATTTTTGTTGAATTTGGCCATGGGGGAGCCACTTGCCTTGGTGCAGGAGCTGCCCTGCTTTGACAACCCAATAAAGCTAGATCCTATGCTGGCAAGTGACCTTGACCTGTGTGTCCATGATTTGAGCCATGGATGCCTATTCCATGTATTTAGGGTTAAGATATGTTGGTGTCAATTGTTTTTCTATCTCAGAGGTGTCTAATAATGGTGGAAAATAAGGTCGAAGGAGGTCCACATTGAACACTAGGTGCAAGCCAAGGAAGGGGGGCAGGTTGAGCTCAAAAGAATTATCACCCACAACCTTGGTAATGTTGTAAGGCCCATAACAGAGTGGAAAAATCTTTCGATGAGGCCCTGTAAGGCATTCTTTTTGTAAGTGCAACTAAACTTTGTCTCCCACCCAAAACTGGTGTGGCACCCGGTGTTGATCATGGCACTGCTTGTACTTGGCATTGGACTTCTGTAAAATATTCTGAACCTGTTGGTGGATGTGCTAGATCCACTCAATGAAATGGGTGGCTTTTCCAGGTGCAATTGGAGCATGCGACTTGTCTGCCTGGGTGGCCGCAAGGGGTAGTACAACATCCATGGGACCCAATGGTTTAAATATCAACCCTACCCGAAAGGGGTTGTGGTTGGTTGATATATGTATGGCTCTATTGTAGTTGTGATGAACATAGGGAATAATCTCATCCCATATGAGAGGGTTCTTGGAATTGTACATGCATAGAATGTGCACGATCATCCGATTGATGACCTTGGTTTGGCCATCCTTCTATGGGTGGAAGGCAATGGTCTTGGTGAGCTTAGTGTCCAGTAGTGACCAGAGGCTCGGCCAGAATGTGCCGAGGAATCGACTGTCCCGATTCAAGATAATGGTTTCTAAGATCCCAAAGTGTACTCACACTTGTTGAAAGAAAATCTTGGCAGTGTCCTCCACTGTGATGCTCTTCTTGTAGGAGGCCAAAATCGCCATCTTGGAAAAACGATCAACAACAAAAAAAACACAATCATTTCCCCGCCTGGTGGAAGGGAGCTTGACATGTATTCCTAGGGCCTATTAGGAGTAGGTAGAGGAGTGTACATGCCTTGTTTCTTGATGGCCGATTTGGAAATATCACAGGCAATGCATGACCGAATATACTTGCTGACATCCAGTCGAAGTTTCAAGCAGTAGAAATGTCGCTACAACACTGCCACTGTCTTTTCCACGCCGAAGTGTCTAGCCACCTGAATGTAGTGTGCTTCCCAAATCAACTTCACTCATTTGATTGATTGAACACATAGATGGCCTAGATGGCATAATAGCCCGTCCTGAATATGGAAATTATTGACAGTTGTGTTGGTGCCCAACATCTGGTACATGTTGTCAAAGTCGAGATCCGTCTCATATAGGTGGGGCCACATGGAGGTCTCATGGCCACAAGAGTCTAGCACTGTGGTGAGTGCCACGACTGGAGGTCAGATGAGGAAATCACCAACTCGATTGGTACTTCCTATTTTATACTCTATGTTGAGGTGAAACTACTACAAATATGTGGACCACTTTTGATGGCGGTTATTCTGCAATTTGCCTTCTGTCTACATGAACTACAATGAATTATTATCAGTGTGGATGTCTGTCTCCTTCCCGAGAATGTAATTCCTCCATTGGCGGTAGGCTTTCATAATGGATTAAATTTATTTGTTGTAAGTAGGGTACTTACGAACGACATCTGATAGTGTCTCACTATGATAGGCCACAGGGTGGCCGTGCTGAGTGAGGACTGCCCCTACAACATAGTCTGAAGCATCTGTCTTGATCTCAAAGGGCTGTTGCAGTTCATGTAGTGAAAACATTGGTGCTGAACACAAGCATTGTTTTAGATCATCGAATGATTTCTGTTGGGACATGCCCCACACCAAATTTTCCTTAGCACCACCTCTAGTTATTTGACCGAGGGCCCATGCAATATGGGAGAATCCCAACATGAACCTTCGATAGAAATTGGCAAGGACTAATGATCCAAAATGGATCCAGGAAGTCCTAAAAATCAAAGTTCTCAGAATTAGACAAAACCAACGCCATTGCGTCAATTTCGACCATATATTTTTTTTCCAAAAATGGACACTGTATGCGAAAGTTATCACATTCTGATAGATTTCCCAAACTGGAAAAAATGTCAATTGGTCAAAGTCAATAGGTCGTACTGTTGATGTCAGTAGTATGATAGGTGACGTCAGCTTGATGTCATAATGACATCAATAGGGACACATGACAACATGAGGAGATGACACGTGTCACTCGTTTTTGGCATTTTCAGGGGTTGATGTGGATGAATAAAAAAATGACACATGGCACTATATGGACGTGACACGTGGCTATACGGAATGCAGACATGGCCCAATGATAGTCCTAAACGTGGTAGTATAGATGATAGGTGGCAATATAGATGCTGACGTGGCAGGGTGACTTCGTAGTACAAATGTTGACATGGCAACTGACTAGGCATATGACTTGGCTGTACAGATGCTGATGTGGCAGGCTTAGGGTACGACACGTGGTTGTACGACAGTGACGTGGCAGGTGACATGCATGCTGACTGGGTTGATGATTGGACTGTATGAGCCAACCATAGGATGACATGTGGCCCAATCACAGGGTGCCACGTGGAACTCCGAATTTGGCCAATGTTGGCTAGACCAAAAATTTGTTACCTCCCAGGAATCGAGCACTCAACCTATCCTCCAGCCCAACGACTTCGCAACCTTCGATGAACCGACCGAGCTAAACATAGGACTTATCCCCTCTACGAGATTCTTGGTTTATGTGGTGAGTTTAGAAGAGTTTTGGGGGATAAGCCTGATCGACAGGGGGGCTAACCTGCGACCAGAGCTACGGACCAGGAGCCAAACCATATGTTTGGGCAAATGAGAGGATAACACCAAGGCACATGGCCACCATACGATCTGATGTTTAGGGGCTTGACCGGAGGACTAGTTCCAACGCCTAGCCCTCGACCATATGGCAACACCCATAAGAACATAGGCTTGGGAGAAAGGGGCCGCGCCTAAATTTTTTCCAATATGGGTTTTCAAACTTTATAATGAGTTTTTTTTGGATTTTTGTATGCTGATTTTGGGAGATTTTTGCCCAAAATTAGGGATCTGGAGCCCCTTTTGAGGCCAAATATTGGGAGCAAGTTGGGATAGGATCACCAACTCAAATACTATATAAATCAGAGGTTTTTGATGGACCAAGAGGTTCAGATTAGCAGAATGATGATGGGTTTGTGAAGCTTGAAGCCATTTTTATGCAGGGAAGCCATTGAGGAAGTGAACTTTGGAGGCCAATTCTGGGAGCTATGCTCAACCTTTTTCAGTGCCGTCAGTTGTGTTGGATTCTTGAGGTCAAGTAGAACATAGCCATACTAGTTTTTAATCCTTTTGATACATTTCTGATGTACTTTTGAAGCATTTAAGAGAAATAAGAAAGCCTCACCCACTAAGACAAAGGCCTGTAGACGTTGGAAATCTTGCCGAACTCCGTTAACAATATTGTTGTTACTTATGATTATATTCTGATCTGCATTCTTTATGATGGCTGTAATATTCTCTCATTAATCTCTTCTTCTTTCCTTAATTCCTAAATGGCAATTGAAAACATGCTTAAAACTTAACCGAGTCTTTAAAGATCATTTTCAGATCAAGTGGTATCAGAGCAGGTTGATAGTTGGTTGTTTGAGTTTGCATGATTACTAGGGAAAAGATAAGTCATGGTGAAGGAGAGCTTGTAGAAGGAGATCCAAAGATTGGATTGAGAAAGAGGACTTCTTAGAGTGAGAATATCGCATGGGAGGAAGGAATGTCTCAGAACGAGATAGAGTTGCAAAATACTTTATTCACCATGTATGAGATGGCAAAGGTCTTATATGAGGATAACTTGGAACAGAAGAGGCCTTTCCAAGGGGAATCTTCAAAACACGGCAAAAGTGAAGAAGGAGAGGATCCTCCTAAAACTCCTCCTTCACCTCCTTCATCTCCATCTTCTTCTTCTTCTTCAAGTACAAGTGCAACTTCTACCACAAGAAAACATTCCCATAAACATAAACATGCTATGCCTTTACTTAATATTGATGTGAAATTTGAATTTCCAGGTATGATGGTGAAGTCAATGATGAGAGGCTTGATAACTGGGTCAGACAGATGGAATTTTATTGCAGTGTGCAACAAATCAAATATGAGGCAACCCAAATCAAGTTGGCATCACTTCGTCTTGCAAGCACAACACTCATCTGGTGGCATAATAAGTTGCAACATAGTATGCAACAAGTTGGTAATGTATTTCCATCATGGCAAGATTTTGTTTTTGCACTTAAAAAGCAATTTTATCCTTTGGGTTATAAGGAGAAGGATTTAATTGAATGGAAAAGTCTTAAACTAAGAAAAGGGCAAATGGTGCAAGAATACATAGATGAATTTTGTAAGATGGCATTAATGTTAAATATTCCATTACGTACACAAGGAACTCTTATGAAGTATATATGAGGTTTACCTGCAAATATTCATAACATTGTATTTATGTTTGTACCTACTAGTCTTGATGAGTTTTATGTTTAAGCAACATACATTGAAGTAGGGAAAACAAGAGTTGGTGTATCAGGGGAATCATCTTCAAGGAAAGAGGACAAAAGAAAGGGGAATGGAAAGAAAGAAAATTCAACGACAAGGAAGGAAGAGAATCTCTCATGCAAGCATTGCAAGAGAGAAGGGCATGATGATGACCATTGTTGGCAATTGTATCCAGAGAAGAGACCAAAGTGGTTCAAAGAAATGAAAGGGATGAAAACAATTGCAACAACACGACCAACAAACTTGGGATATGATTAAGGTGATGAGACTGAAATCACATAAGTGGGTTTGACAGGTAAAATTGGTGATGGATATGATTCTAGAAGTAATTTGTTTCACATAAGGGTCATAATGAAACATACTAAGATCGATACATTGATAGATAGTGGATCTCAATCTAACTTGATTTCAGAAGAAGTGGTTAAACAATTGGGATTGACAACTAAGTTACATCATAAACCTTACTCACTTAAATGGATAAGAAACAATCATAAATTGCACATAACAAAGCAATTCACTTTAAAGTTTGCAATTTCATCAAAGTTTGTGGATGAGGTAATGTGTGATGTGGTGCCACTAAATGAATGTGGAATGGTCTTAGGAAACCATTATTTGTATGATCGCAAAACAATCTTCTAAATGGAACATAATCAACATCACTTAACTTAAGAAGGCAAAGAATATGTTGTACATGCTCATCACTTAAAAGCAAATCAATCTCTTCAAACAATGGAATAATTAAGGAAGACAACTTATGCAAGCAACACACCTATAATTGTGCCAAGTAAAGTAGTTGAT
>SNQJ01S0106331.1:10554-24655 GCA_010110895.2 Picea sitchensis | reverse complement strand
GACTGAAATCACATAAGTGGGTTTGACAGGTAAAATTGGTGATGGATATGATTCTAGAAGTAATTTGTTTCACATAAGGGTCATAATGAAACATACTAAGATCGATACATTGATAGATAGTGGATCTCAATCTAACTTGATTTTAGAAGAAGTGGTTAAACAATTGGGATTGACAACTAAGTTACATCATAAACCTTACTCACTTAAATGGATAAGCAACAATCATAAATTGCACATAACAAAGAAATTCACTTTAAAGTTTGCAATTTCATCAAAGTTTGTGGATGAGGTAATGTGTGATGTGGTGCCACTAAATGAATGTGGAATGGTCTTAGGAAACCATTATTTGTATGATCACAAAACAATCTTCTACATGGAACATAATCAATATCACTTAACTTAAGAAGGCAAAGAATATGTTGTACATGCTCATCACTTAAAAGCAAATCAATCTCTTCAAACAATGGAATAATTAAGGAAGACAACTTATGCAAGCAACACACCTATAATTGTGCCAAGTAAAGTAGTTGATCTTAAACATGACCATGAGCTGGTTGTAGAATGGAAATTCAATCATACTTTGCTTCAAGATAAGCTCATGTCGTGCAAGCACATCAAACATATTAGTTCATTTGTAGTCATATTTTTGATGTTATCGCTGCTAATGTTTTCAACATGGATGGTAGTGGCTTTGGTGAGATGTGAATGAGTTCAAGTGGCTAACAATATGCTCTTAGTTGTCATGGCTATTTTTCAATTGATTATGATGTGATAGGTGCACAGGACAAAGTTTAAAGACAAAGGACAAGTGGGGTGGCCTATCCTACACTTGATGATTGGTTAATACCCTTTTGGTGGACCAAAAGGTCTTAGTGGGGAGGCATGATCCAAAATGGATCCAGGAAGGCCTACAAATCAAAGTTCTCAGAATCAAATGGAACCAAATCCATTGTGTCAGCCTCATCGTGCTGATTCTGACCATATAATTTTTTCCAAAAATGGACATCGTATGCGAAAGTTATCGCGTTCTGATCGATTTCCCAAACATGCAAAAAAGTCAACTAGTCAAAGTCAACAAGCCGTACTACTGACATCAGTAGTACGATAGGTGATGTCAGCATGAAATCATGATGACATCAACAAGGACACATGGTAGCATGAGGAGGTGACATGTGTCACTCATATTTGGCATTTTCAGAGGCTAATGTGGACCAATAAAAATTGACACATGGCACTGTATGGATGCGACACGTGGCTATATGGAATGCTGACATGGTCCAACGATAGGTCGACACGTGGCAATACAGATGACAGGTGGCAGTATGGATGTTGATGTGGCAGGGTGACTGGGTAGTATGGATGCTAACGTGGTAGCTGACTGGGCATATGACTTGGTTGTACGAATGCTGACATGGTAGGATCAAGGTACGACACGTGGCTGTACTAAAATGACATGGAAAATGATGTGCATGCTGACTGGGTTGCTGAATGTGTGGTGACTGGATCGTATGATCCAACCATAGGGTGACACGCGGCCTAATCATAGGGCACCACGTGGCACCCCAGATTTGGCCAATGTTGGTTAGACCAAAAATTTGTTACCTCCCGGGAATCAAGCACCTGACCTATCCTCCAGCCCAACGACTTTGCAACCTCCGACAAACCGATAGAGCTAACCATAGGACTTAGCCCCTATGCGAGATTCTTGGTTTATGTGGTGAGTTGGGCAGAGTTTTGGGGGATAAGCTCGGTCGACGGGGGGGGGGGGTATCTTGCGACCAGAGCTATGGACCAGGAGCCAAGCTAGATGTTTGGGTGTGCAAGAGGATAGCACCAGGGCACATGGCCACCATACGACCATATGTTTAGGGGCTTGAACAGAGGACTAGGGACAGTGCCTAGGCCTCAGACATATGGAAATGCCCATATGACCAGGGGATTGGGAGAAAAGGGCTGCGCCCAAATATTTTCCAATATGGGTTTTTAAACTTTATAATAAGATTTTTTTGGATTTTTTATGCTGATTTTGAGAGATTTTTTCCCAAAATTGAGGATCTGGAGCCCTTTTTGAGGCTAGATCTTGGGAGGAAGTTGGGATATGATCACCAACTCAAACACTATATAAATCATAGGTTTTTGATAGACTAGGAGGTTCAAATTAGCAAAATGATGATGAGTTTGTGAAGCTAGAAGCCATTTTTATGCAAGGAAGCCATTGGGGAAACAAAATTTGGAGGCCAATTTCCGGAGTTGTGCTTAACCTTTTTTAGTTCCGTCCGTTGTGTTGGATTCTTGAGGTGAAAAAAACCACAAACATACCATTTTTTAATCCTTTTGATGCATTCCTGATGTACTTTTGAAGCATTGAAGAGAAATAAGAAAGCCTCCCCCACTGAGACAAAGGACCGGAGATGTAGGCAATCTTGCCGAACTCCGCTAATAATCTTGATGTTATCGTTTGATGTTCTTTATGCTTATATTATGATTTGCATTCTTTATGATAGCTGCAATATTCTCTTATTAATTTCTTCTTCTTTCCTTAATTCCTAAATGGTAATTGAAAACATGCTTAAAACTTAACCAAGTCTTTAAAGATCATTTTCGGATCAAGTAAGAAGCTTCGAAGCTCAGTGAGCATGGTTGGGGCTGACCAATAATGAATGACTTGGATCTTGGCTAGATCAACATGCACACCATGTGCATCAACAATGTATCCTGGGTATTGGACCCCGTCCATTCCGAAGGAGCATTTTTCCAAGTTGGCATATAGCTTGTACTACCACAGAGTGTGAAAAACCTACTGAATATGCTGCAAGTGTTCTGCCCAAGTCTTACTGTAGATGATGATGTCATCTGGATACACCACCAAAAAATAATTAGTGAAAAACTGCAATATATTGTCCATCAACCTCATGAAGGTTGCTTGGGCATTCGTAAAACCAAAGGGCATGACCAACCATTCAAAAATATCTTTTGACTTGAAGGCAATTTTCCATACATTTCTATGTTCTATTGGGATCTGATGATAGCCAGACTTTAGATCATTCTTATTGAAGTATTCCCCCCCCTTGAGATGATCAATGAGATCATCAATTCAGGGAATCGGGTATCGGTTCTTGACGGTGATTTTTTTTAGGGCCTGGTAATCAATGTAGAGTCGCCATGTGCCATCTTTCTTCTACACCAACACGATTGGGCATCCACAAGGTGATGATCTGGGTCAGATGTGCCCCTTGTGGAGTAGTTCTTGGATCTGACGCTTGATCTCATCATTTTCTAGCAGAGAGTTACGATATATTGGCCCATTTGGTAGCGATTTGCCAGGGGTAAGATCAATGGGATGCTTGACCTAACAGTGCAGAGGTACTCCAATAGGCGATGAGAAGATGTCTTTGTCTTCTTCCATGACGTTATCCACTTGCTTCTGCTACGTGGAGAGGTCGTTCATGGAGGCCATGGATGTGGTTGCAACCTTTCGCTCACTCTAAGAGTGAATCACGAAGAAGGCAAACTTCCCGATATGGGAAATGACCTTCCTGCATTGCTTGTCAGAGATCAAGGAAATAACACTAGGTGGGACTACCTCGGGTACCCTGTACAATTTCTTGTTCAAATTAATAATAACACTGCAAGGCCCAGAATCATATACAACATGAAGTTTCCATAAATAAGGTTGACCCAAAAGAAGATAAAAAACTTAAAGGGGAGAAAAATCACACAATACCTCATATTTGAATGGCTTGATGTCGTATGACATACGACACTATTGGCTGACGCGAATATCGCTTTCTTGATGGAGCCATCTGATGGTGTAGGTATGTGGGTGTGACATTGTTAGTAGGGCTAGTCGCTTGATGACCTATGATGATATGAGGTTCTTCTGGCTACCACTATCAACAATGAAGTGTAGTGGTTTTACTTTCACCCACATCTATGAATGAAAGAGGCACTTGCCTTCCTCTGGCTCATCAAGTTCACCAAGCTGGATCTTGGTGGTAGCAACGGTGGCATTGGGTTCCATGTCAATGATCTATATCCCCCTCTCTCATTCTAACTCAGAGTCAGAACCCACATTTGATTCGAAGAATTCTACTTCAGCGACTAATGACTCCTTTGAGTTGGAATCAACAATGTTATGCCATGGGCTCTAATGGAAGTTGCACCACTTCCCGGTATCTTTCTTCATCTTCCAATTGTCCTTCTTTACTTGCGGCTTGGATTGGTTGTCACGAGGTTGACCATATTTTCTTTGTCCTTTGTTCTACGGGTTAGGGCTGCCCTTTCCCTCCTTCTATTGTGTGGGGTTCCTAGACCCAAACTGCCACGTCTTTTGTTTAAGCTTCTGCTCGATTTTGATGGCATATCGATAGGCCGCACCCAAGGATGAGATGTCCAAAAAATCCATTTCTTTCTGGATGTATCTATGAATACTACTGTGGTACTTGAGCACAAATGTCACTTAGAATATTTGATACTCATCTTGGTGCGCAAGGCATGGAAGACATTGGTGAACTCTAGGACTGTTTGGTCTCTTTCCTGTCGCAGTGTGGTCCATCTTGTATATAAGTTGTCATAACTTCGAACATGGTAGTATTGTTCCTTAATACATCCCTGAAGAAATACCAAGTGGTTCCAACTGAAAATAATGTGGATCCTTCTGTTTCATTTTTCTCACGGAAAGTTTCCCACCAATCTTTGACAAGGGGGACGACCTTAAGGAGCGCAAATATAATATTTTCTCTATCGAAAAAGTTGTGGACAAAAAAATAACCTTCTAGAAGGTTTAACCATTTATCTACGACATCCACATATACTTGATCTTCAAATATAGGAATATCAAAATTGATCTGTACCTATAAGGGGGTGGCGCTTCTGCTTGAGGTGGATGCGTCGCTTGTCAGCAACCGTTGAGGATTTGTGTGAAGCTGTCAATCATTGCATTCCTCTGTTGCTCAAGGGATTCCTCGAGAAACATTTTGAAAGGATCTCCTGTCTCATCATATTTCTTTTCACCTACCATGGGAGGTTTCTTGGGTGTGTGAGAGTAGTTGTCCTCATGAGAAATAAGATTGAGACCCAACTCTCTATACCCTGACAACGTCGGGTACATGTATTAAAAAACTACAAGGAGAAGACCACTCTGATACCATTGATCCAGATTTATGAGCGAAATGAAATGAAGCCACATATTTATAATGTCAACACAGAGACACAATGAACAATAATAGAGATATAGTAAAACTTGACCTCTATTAAATAAGAAATATGCTGAAAACTGTAAAATGCAGACTGAAAACAAGCTTTCTAGAATGATGGCAACTTATCTCTGAGAAGAGATGTGACGGCTACGCTCATTCACAAGAAGATCAGTACAATGAGGCTCTGAAAGTATTTTTACAATAAATATTAATGCCAAAACCCTAGACATCCAAAAACTAACCCTAGGAGATGAAGTGCCAAAAGTCATGTGAGCCTTGTTGGGATAAGTTAGTACATTAATTTCCCGGGGTCGTAACTTTTTCATACAATCTCTGTTTAGTGCCCACGATAGCTCATTGAAAAGGTATTGAGGAGGAGATTCATTTAGGGGGATCAATAAGATCCTTCGACAATGATTGAGGTGCCCATTTGTGAAAAAACGTCGTTTAGGCCCTCAAATTGGCCCCCAAAGTTAAAAACTGCTAAAAATAGTAAATTGCCAAAATTGCCAAAAAATTGTTTTGAGTCAATTGGAAAAGGTGGGTGGCCATCGATATCCACCTCGATCATCCTCAGATCCGATGGAGAACCCATAAATCAAGGGACAAATCTTGACATGACAAACATATAAAGAGGAAAGATTTCAAGGAAGGAGACTTAGTCTTGATATATGACAGTAAATCTCTTCAGCACCCAGGAAAACTCAGAATGCATTGGTTAGGACCATACAAAGTAAAGATTGTAAAAAATGGGGGAGCTGTACATTTGAAGGATTTAGGAGGAACATAACTTAGAGGGATGATCAATGGGAGTCGATTGAAGCTGTATAGGGAGACTTGACCTCCCAACACTTAAAAAAAAAAGAAAAGAAAAGAAAAAAAAACAAAGGGGTTACCACAACAAAGGCATAGTGCGTAGAAAAGAGAATGAGCATGCGCACTCAGAAATGATAGCATGACGGAGAAAAGACCAACGGTCACTTAAAAGTAGAAACAACGAGAATGGAAGGTAAGGCAAATAAAGCACCAATAGATGACGACTATCAAACTTAAATGACAAAAATGATTGGTGGGATGCCACATTAATCGCGCCAACTGGCGATGACAATGGAAATCAATGGAAAGTATGTGGGAAGCATCTACTCATTTAAAACACACGATGGGTAGCATCTCCAAGAAGTTTCACCCGATATAAGGGAAGCACTCAAAGATTGAAAGGGTTATTGTGAAATTGAGAAAATCATATAGCGATAGAATATAAAGAGAAAAGAGCGAAGTTTGTAGAGGTTACAGAGGCCACTAAGATAGGCATAAAATGTTTTTACCACCATGGCACCACCCAAACTGGGAGATCCGAGCCAGATGTGCAAACAACCTCACAACAATGCTAGAGCACCACCACAGCCACAGGGAAGCAAACAACACCCACCTTAGCCTCCAAAAGTCATTAATGTGGATGAAATCCTGTCACCCGATATGACACCAGGAAGCCCCATACCTATCCTGGAGGAAACCCAACAACCAACACTAGTGGACATGGACATTTATATGCCAGAAGGGGGACATGGTCAACAAACTGAGGACATAGGAAATTATTCGCACCTCGAAAACCATGAAGAAGCCTCGAGAGTTAATGGGACGGTCCCGAACCAAGCAGAAATGACTGCGCTAGAAGGGTCACACACAACCATGCCAGAATAGCCACATGAGGGCACAATGGAAGATGTCATCAGTCAGGTAGATGAGCGAACAATGGAGGCTGGAACCTTGAGTCAGACACCAAAATGGAAGGGAAAACAACCAGTACCAAGGTCACCGTGCAAGCAGGACACCACATGCATTGTCTTGCTATGCTTTCCAGAAGGGGTACGTATTGCAGGAAATATGTTAGGCCATGTGGAGAAATTTTGGTACTCATACCATGATGTGACTGACACAGACAAGTTCCCAGAGTTTTCTACGAAAGTTTATCTCAAGACTGTGGGTATAGGGCCTTTTGGTGAACTGATTAACCAACCATGCCAGTGGGCAGCCTGACTGGACAAAACTGGGATTATAGGCCTATTGGACATCCAACACTTTGGGAGGGGCCAACACGCAAACAAATGCATCAAGAAGCTGATGGCAGTCACCCACAAAGGATACTTGTGGCTAGAACAGATCGTATAAATAGACGTAGAGTTTATTGCATACATCATAGGGCTACCATCATGGGGGGAGACACCTACACAGTTCCTTGAGGACAAGACGAAGGAGAAGGCACTAGCCGAGGAAATGAAGAAGAATTATGGCACAGAAAGGGGGTCGCGTGGAATCATAATCAAGCGTATTATTGACACAACGACAAGAATGGCCACATCTTAGGAAATTCCACAAGGAGGAAGTCCTTGTTGGTGTTTTCACACCTGCAGCACAATGTGTGGAGGGCACCACACTCAACTAGGACCCATATTTGTTGAATCTATTCTTGGAAGACTACAAGGATGCGTAGGACTGGGGGACATAATTTTACTATTCATGGCTACTCATCATGATCACCTTGATCGGATGGAAGGAGCCTAAGTATTCATTCTTTTCCACAAGACCCAATCCTTTCCACGCAGTGCGATACCTATCGCTGGGGTGCGCTCCAGACCCCAAGAACAGAAAGGTGAATGCAACCATATTTGAAGGATATTATAACGACCTACAAGAGAGCATCACCAACACTTGGCGGGTTACATCGGAAATGGTCGCACAGTATCAGGGCATAGCCAACTTCAAAGAAACTAGGCATGCAATGTGGATCTAAGCATGGAAGGATCTTGACAATCAATGGCTACAACTACGCTACTGAATCAAGGAGGAGGACATAGAGATGGCCATCAAGGATTGGAATGATGACTGGAGGATTCCCGTCCTGAATCAAGAAATGCTCGCAGATACGAAGGTAGAGGAAGGGTAGGGACAGACACCTGTAGAAGATAAAACAATGCCCAAGAAACCAAGGACCGGTCAGAACAAGGCGCAACAGAAGAAAGGGACTGTGTCCAACAAAGGCACCCAGGTGCCACAGGAACATGAGAAATAGACTAAGATAGCACAAGGAACCACATCAAGTTCTACTTAGTAGGAGCAAGGCCAAACCAAGAGGTTAGTCATACAAACAGGGGGTGTTCGCAGGAAATCTAAGGTGCACAAAATGCAACCAGAATACATGATCACGGAGGACAACACAAACCTCGTAGCCTCGATTGTCTAGGATCATACAATGGAGGATTTTGACGAAGCTCAACACCAAAGGGATAAGATGCAGGATGAGATGGAAGACATGAGGTAGATCCTCGAGCAAATCAGAGAAACACAGAGGGTCGATAGAGGAATATAATTAGTTTCAGGAACATCACAGGTAGGAGCCAAGGCTGGATCGAGTGAGTAGGATATGATCCAGACAACAACACAACCAAGCTCAACATTTCACGTCACACCCAACATGCTGCGCATGGATGAAATCGTGGGGAAGACACCCTTGAAGGATTTGTCCCAAATACAGTTGATAATGACGCAAATACCAACCAAGGCCTTGTATAAACTACAAGTCAACATCGCGCAGGAGGTATAGTTGCACGCACACACATATGAAATGAAATTGCAGCAGAAAAATAACAATCGAGACGAGTTGGAATTGGTACTCGAGCAGGTAAAGATCGAAACCAAAGAGGAGAAGGACCATGTAGATAGGATGGAGCAAGGATTGGTCGTAGCCTATGAGAAAATCCCAAAGAGAGCGCAGAAAAAAGAGCTCACAACAACGCAAAATATTGATCAGATTGTGCAGACAATCGATCAATACAGGCAGGAGATCGAGCACCTTTGGGAGTATCTCATACCTACCACTCCCCCAATAGTGAAGGAGCAAAGGAAGCATGAAGAAACAACATAGATAAAGGAGATGGAGTGAAAATTCCATGCGATGGCTGACTTGTTCAAGAAGGAAACACAACTATGGACGAAGTTGGAAGATGATCAATAGGTCCAACAATGAGACCATGAGGAGGAAAGGATAAGTGCAACTATCCAGGACCTCTAGCAGAGGTAGATGACGATGCTGATCACGGAGCGTGTCAAAGGAGCATAGGATATGAAAAAGATGCAGGTGGAACTCATAGCCCGCAGACATAGAAGAAGGAGCATCAAGCTCAAATGGAACTGCTCCAAGAGTGGGCAAAAGAGGTCATTGCACAGGTGGAAGATGCAAAGAATAACATGGCACAAACTCAGGAAGAGTGCACAGAGATGATCAACGATGATATTGCAGTACAGGTATTGGACACACTCTGGGAGAAGACTGCACACGCTCAAACGTAAGCAAAGGAACTCATAGAGAAGTTCAAGGCTCTTGAAAGAGAGATAAAAGAGGCTCACAAGGTTGGGGGCCTGTTGGATGTAGGCCTAGCTAGGAAGAAAGGTTATTTTCGGAGAAAAAGCATGCAAAAGACAGCTCGAAGGAAACACAACACGTGTAAGAGAAGCAGGCGAAGTGCGCATGCAAGGAAGACCTAACGACGCTAGGGTTAGAGTTTTTGTAATGCATTGTAATGGCTGGTGAGCTGGGGATATAAATAAATAGTACTTAGGCAATGTAGGAGAGCACAGTGTGTGGGAGGAGATAGAGAGGATATACAGAGGGAGGAGGGAGTCCCGACAAAGAGGAGGAGAACTATAAGAATTGTATGAGTCATTAAGATGGTGAGCTAGAGAAGGAGTGAGTGACTTGATCCCAAGGGTTAGATCAAAGGCTGAGGAGCATGGTGCGATCTAGTCAGCCTCACAGGGATCGAGAATCCTGCGGAAGAGAGGAAGAACTAATATTGTAACCACGTGCAACATGATATCTTTCTAACCTATAATAAATCTCGAGTGCCAAATATTTGTGGACGTAGCCTAAGAGGGGGTGAACCACGGTAATACTGTGTTATGTGAATGAATGAATGCATCTTTAAGTCTGATTAATTTATGAATGTTAGATAAATGAAGCACTAAGTAGATCTGGTATTCCTCATGCATGCATCAAATGCATGTTATAACTAGATATGGGATTGAATGAATAAATTTTACATCACACAACCTTAGATCTCGCTCAGTCTCAAGTTGCAAACACTTGAGTATTGCAGCCACCCATAGAGACATCTTGGGTGAGACTATGCAATACACTTTGTGTGATGCGTTGCCTTCTGGTTTACCAGAGGGGCCAATAGTTTTACAGGGATTTTGTTGGGAATCTTCTTAGTTTTGAACTAGGGTCAACCTGCGATGGTCAATTAGAATCAGGATACCCCATAAGGAATCCTCAAGAACGATAGAAGAGTAGATAATAAATACCAACAAGGTGTATAATTATTGACTTCCAATCGAAGTAGCTATATGGCATTAGAATTGCAAATGCGGGAAATTCCATATTTCCTGTTGTTTTGTTATGTCTTCAGTACCTACAAAAGAGTGTTGGTGATGATCCTTGCTAACAGCCTATGGGATCTGATACCATGTAGAGTTTCTGATATGCCTACACAAAATATCTATCTAACAATGAAACATACATAGCTTGCAATGGTGGATGAAGAGAGAAGACAAAAATGGAGAAAAGACTGAAATAATTTCTATTTTCTGAGTAAGAGAATGTTACAATATAACTGATATACTCTACATGACACAAATAACTCGCCATAGTAGCCAACATAATGCACATTAGGATTGTTCTAGAGAGATGTGACACACACTGGCAATCACTGGAGTCAACTACCACCTAGTCCTAGTTAATTGGCCATGTGGTTGTCAGTTAACTAGCCAATCTAGAGTGAAATGAAGAGAATATCACTCACACATGTGGAATGTAACTTACTAGTGATGATCCTAATGAAATTGTGCATTACTGGTGATGATCCCGAGGTTGGCATGCAACACTTGGTGATAAAGCCAAGGTTGACATGCAACACTTCACTCAACTAGTCTAATTGAACATTAACTGAGAATTTACTAGAGGGTATGTGGAACCCTTGTCTAGGGGAAAATATCTTCAATGAGGGGAGAATATCTTCAATGAGGGGATAATATCTTATACTAAGGGACCCTCAACATAGCCAAAGGATAACAAGAATGTGGGGTAGGAGATCCAAGGAAATCCTGAAAATAAGGAGAACAATGGTGTTGAGATTCAATCACATACAGGGAGTATTTTATCATAATTGGAGAGCATCAATACTGAATTTCATAATTATTCATCACTTCAAGATCCACATCATATAGGATTCAAGTCAGCACCAAGGAACTACTTCATTCCATAGATCGATATGAGGAAGTTTGATGGTAAAGATCCTATAGCATGGATATTCCAAATGGAGCAATAATTTGATCTACACCAAGTACAAAGCTTACAAAATGTACCTATTGCATCATTGTATTTATTAAATGATCAATTTGTTTGGTATCAATGGCTTTGTGAAAGAAAAAATAATTCTATTATCTCTTGGTCCATTTTTACGAATGAATTGATATCACATTATGGGGATATTAAGAGCAATACATTATTTAGTCAATTGATAAATCTTCTGCAAAAAGGCCCAGTTACAAAACACATTCAACAATTCCAAAAGTTTAGTCTCAGGGTAAAGAATATTTCCGAGGATAATTTGTTAGATCTCTTTATGGACACTTTAAAGGAGAACATTCAACATAAGGTGTGTCTCTTCGAACCTAAATCCCTAGAGAAAGCTTTCGGTATGGAAAGGAAAGTGGAAAACAAAAATATGACTACTAGAATGGGAGGCCACTGGAAGTTATAGAGAGCACCATGTTCCCTCTCTTAACCCCACCCAATTGACAAGGTTGACACCTCATCAAATGGATGAAAGAAGAACAAAGGGACTATGTTTCAATTGTGACAACAAGTACAATAAGGGGAATAAACGTGACGAGAATAAATTATTCTACATAGACTGTGAAGAAGAAGAAGATCAAGAATTGGAACTATCATAAGATCTAGATCTAGAAGAGACTACTCCAACTATATCTTGTCATGCATTTGTCGACATCAGTACTCCAAAAACCCTCAAGATACAAGAATACATAAAAAAAATAAAAAAATGTGACAATGTTGATTGATTATTGTAGTACCCATAACTTCATCAATTAAAAATTAACAAAAGATATCAATTGCTTTGTATTTCCAACACCATAGTTTAAAGTAATGATTGCAGATGGAGACACCATAAATTGTTCTGGGAAGTTCCATTGTATTAATCTCAATACAGGGGAGTATTTGTTGGATAGTCCCATGATTTCCATCAAAATGGGTGGTGTTGACGTTGTATTAAGGGTCCAATGGTTACAATCATTGGGAACAATGGCCCTTAATTTTCAAGATATTTTCATGATATTTTCCTCAAAAGGAAACGAAATTGAGCTTAGAGGTATCCAAGAGAAACCATTTAAAGTTATAAGCTCTAATAGCATGACAAAATTACTAAAAAAGGGACATTGTAGTGTATTTTCACAATTGTGCTCACTAGATGTTCAAACATCTATATCATTTTCTCCAATGGATCTCCAAATAGTTATCAACAACCATTCCAAGGTATTTGGAGAGATGCTTAAGGGTCTTCCATTGGATTGAGATCACGATCATGCTATTAATTCACAACCCAAAAGTGTACCACCCAACATTAGGCCTTATAAGTATCCATATGCATAGAAGAGTGAGATTGAGTGTATGATCCAAGAAATGTTAGAGGTTGGCATCATTCAACCTAGTCAAAGTTCTTTCTCTTCACCGATAGTGATGGTTACGAAGAAGGATGGTTCATGGCATATGTGTCCAAATTATAGACAATGCAACAAAATGATCGTCAAAGATAAGTTTCCTATTCCTGTCATTGGTGAATTGCATGGAGAAAAATTCTTTACTAAGTTGGATCTTCATTCGGGATATCATCAAATTAGAATGAGATGGGTTTTTGGTTATGCCATTTATACTGACTAATGCACCTTCAACATTTCAAAGCTTGATGAATTCTATTTTCAAACCCTTCTTTAGAAACATTGTGTTAGTATTTTTTGATGACATACTAATCTACAACAAATCATGGGAATAACATGTACAACATGTTAACAAAGTATTACAAATTTTGGAACAACAACAACTTTATGAAAATCCTTCCAAGTGTGCCTTTGGAGTTCATGTTGGAATATTTGGGTCATATTGTATCTCGTGAAGGTGTAAAAGTGGGCCCTAACAAAGTTGAAGCTATGAGGGAACAGGAAATTCCCAAAACCTTGAAGAAAATAAGATGATTCTTAGGATTGATAGGTTATCACTGCAAGTTTGTCAAGAACTATGGTAAAAAAAAAACACCTCTAACATCATTATTATAGAAGGAATATTTTTCTTGGACTCAAGAAGCAACAAAAGATTTTTAAAAACTTAAGGATACTGTGTATACAACTCCTATCCTAGCCACACCTGACTTCAGAAAGAACATTTATTGTGGAGTGTAATGCCTTAGGCCATGACATTGGTGTAGTTTAATGCAAGAAGGAAGGCCCCTTGCCTTTAAAAGCATCCAAATTAATGGAAAACACTTACTCAAACTAGTTTATGAAAAAAAAATGTTGGCCATACTATAAGCAGTTAAGAAATAGTGCCCTTACCTTATAAAAAGAAACTTCAAATTAAAAAGATATCATGATAGTTTGAAGTACTTCTTGGATAAAAAATTATCTTGGAAACAACAAAAATGTGTTACAAAGATGCTAGATTATGACTTTGAAATTATCTACAAGAAAGGAAAACATAATATTGTGGCATATGCATTTTCAAGGAAAGAAGAAGAAATAGAGGGTTCACTGTGATATTTATATTCCACAATTTG